>ML806529.1:486858-503558 GCA_009831015.1 Picea engelmannii | reverse complement strand
GATTGGCAACTAGTTTTCCAGCACGCGAACAGTCACCAGGCAGGTACAGTCGATAGTCGGGTAGACCACAATGAGCAGGGTATCAAGCCCGAAACCTGTCAAGGGTATCGAGAGAAAATGGTCTGGAAGACAACTGAGGACCTCGAATGGATTCGAGACCCATGAAGCCCCGTGGCAAATGCAAACGATGGAATCCCAAAACAAATCCTCGATATGTGTTCTCCACTACGCTTGGTTCGGCTTTGGAGGGGTTATCTCCGCTACCTTTCCTCACACGACCTCGTGTTTATCCCCTGTGTTAGAGGGGGGTCCCGGATAACTTCCACGAAACTGGACTTCTACACTCCCTATCACAGACTCCAATGTTTGGTTTTGAGTGGCCTTGGAGAGTTTCCTCTCCAACCTAATCCAAGGCCCTAGTCCTAAACTAGTATATGAACCCTACAAAAAAAGTCCAATAGATTTTAGATTAGCATTGCTTTTATGGGATTTTTTACATCACGGGGTGTGAAGGTGAAACTGATGATGTGTAAAGACTCAAAGCAAAAACGAATGAAAAATGTTGGAAACAAAAGACTTTTACTAAATGCAAAAATCAACAACTTTTCAAAAAGAAAGATTTCTTTTTCTTTTCAATTTTTCTAAGATTTCATGCAACAAACATAAAGGAATTTCGCTCAATCTGCAAGCTACTTATGCTCTAAATGCACTGCAAAAACTTATGAAAAAAAAACTTCTTCCTAGCTATTGATGCAGAAACATAATTTTCAAACAAAGAAGAAAACAAGAAAGAGATATGTTTTTATTTTATTTAAGTGCTAAATGAAGCAACAAAGGGAAAATGCTGACAAGCATAAAACTAAGAAAAAAAAACAAAATTATGGCTTAAAGCGAAGATCGCAAAGAATCAGAGAAAAGACACATGATGGCAATCAAGAAAGCACCAACTCTTACGCTTGTCTAAAAACCATAAAACATAACTTTTCTTTTTTATCTTTTCTATCAACTATTAACTAAGAAAAAACAGGCTAAGGGTAAGAGGCCCTAACCTACTGACTGTGCAACCCTAGACTCAACCACCTGAAAGGAACACTTTTCACCAAAGGAGGGGATGACTGCCCCACCCTGATTGAAAAGCAGCTTGTTGAGCACACTACTGTCATTGAAATAGCACGCGTGCGAACGCGTGCTGACCTACAACAGAGCGCGTGTACCCGCGGGCTGCACTTGCACAGCCCGCATGTATGTATAAAACCTAATACAAAAATAAACACAGGCAGCCCAGACCAGGAAGAGGCCTCTGGAATTGATAACCAGGGTCTTTTAAAGGCTTGGATGCTTCTTCTTAACAGAAAAGAAAAATAATTGCAAATAATAACAAAACACAATAAAGAAAACTGAGACAAGACTGTGAACCAACAAGACTCAGACAGGATCCAAAAAGCCCCCTGAGAATGTATAATTCTGACAGGGAAGAGGAGTACTACCTCTCAAGCTATCTGACCCCTACATGCTACTGAAACCTCTACAACTAGCGTTCAAATGCGTGCTGTAAGAGATTAGGGCGTAGGTACATGCGTGCAGGCCTTCTGCAGGCTGCATGTACCTCTATGTGTCCCAATAATTACCGTCAAGCAACAGTCAAGGAAAAAACTGGTATAAAGAACCAGGTTCCCTGCTAGCTCTGACCTAACAGAAAAGAGACAAACAAAGAAACAGAAAATCTAATCCTTTGAACTACCCAAAAACCTCGACTAAATCCGGAAACCCTAAAGAGTATCTTCCCCAGTATGGTTGCCAATTCTGTTGGGAAATATACCCTACGGACTAGCAAACTAGGGTCAGACTTGCATGCAGATTTTGACCGTAAAGAAATGACTTTTTAACCTACCACCCAAAACTTAAACCCCTCTTTCACGATACATGCATGGAAAGGAACTACTAACCCTTTTATTGATGTTTGGTGTAGATCCTCCATTGCGCTTTGCCTGCTTACTTGCGCTGCTCCTTCCAAAGTCAACCTGCAATCAATACAAAACACTACGCATGCATGCTAATTTTCTACTTGGAGGTTAGAAATTAAGCATAAATTACACAAATCATAGATAACTCATGCATTGGGACGAGAAAATTATCATTTTATTATTTTCAAAATGAATCAACTTACAATCAAAGTCGAGACCGGCCACCGCTCCTTGATCCTGATCCTGGGCTCCTCCTCTTCTTTTTCCTCCAACTGCTTTGCGTTAATTCTCCTTAGGCTTGATGAAAGGCTAAAGGGTTGGGACAAATGGATTCGGCAAATGGGCAGAGTTTCTTCGCTATATTTTTCCTCCTCTCAAATAGTACCCCTACCCGTTCTTTTATAGGCTAGAAGGAGCTAGGGTTTTGGATGAACTCTCGGCCATGCATGGTCGGGAGTTTTAGTTAACTGATCCATATCTTTTTGTCCTGTCAGCAACTTTCCTATTTTTTTGCTTTGTTAGGTAAACGCGGGCTGTAGTAGGTCTGCCAGCGTTCACCCGCGTGCAGTAGTGGGTTAGGGCGCGTGTACCTTCACCCAAGAGGATTTTCAAAGAGGTTTTTCAGCAGATGTTTTGGCAATGAAGGGATATGAGTTGGCCTGATGTCAGGTAAGAATGTGTGGTGCAATTTAGGGTTATAACATGTACTATTATTTTCGCGTCTAAAAGTTTCTTAACTTCTTTTTCGATCACAGGTAACAAAATGGGGTTGATCTGTCTAAGATTTTTCCTAAATGGTTTGACCCCAGGCTTTAAAGGTATCTTGTGATCAATTACGGAAGTGTCATATGTTCTTAACTCATCATAAGACCAAGAAAAAACATCCTTATACTGTCTGAGTAGGTCTTTATACTTACTTCTTATTTCGGGGGGGAGGGACTTGGATATTTTTACCATCCTGGATTCTTCTTCAGTTCTTATATCACAGTCCTCCACTTCTTCTGGTTGGGGTTGTAAAGTGGATTTTACAGGTACGTCATTCTGATCAAAAAGTCTTTCTAAAGGAATCAATCCTTTTGGAATCTGGTTGTTTTTAAGGACCAGTATACGATGATCCGCAATCTTTTCTCGAAAAGCTTTAGGATCTTCCCCTTCTTGCATGATCCATATCGGATCATTTTAATTTTCTTGGTCTACATGCATTTCGGAGAATTCACCCACAGTTTCAAGAAATTTCTTAATTTGTTCATCATCCTCAAAGACCTGCCAGTGCTGGATATTGTCTGGTATAGATGGCCTGTGTTTGATTTCTATGTGATATTTCAATTTGAAAGTCATAGGAGGGGAGAAGGTTGAATCTGCTTCAGCCAATGCATCAACATGTAAATTCTTTGCGTGTGGGATGAAGTGAACATTTACGGACGATAAAAAAATTACCATCAGATCCCAGGCACAATTCCTATATGATCTTAATCTGGGATGCTTGGCTTGGTACTGTCGATTTATCTATTTGACTATTAACTCTGCATCTCCATATACCTCTAAGTTATTTATTTTTATCTTTTTGGAAGCCTCTAATCCTAAGACCAATGCTTCATATTCACATATGTTGTTAGTGTAATCTATATCCCACTGCAGCCGATAGGAAAAAGGAACAACAAACTTACCTTCAGGAGCCACTAAAAGCACTCCTGCACTGGCCCCTTCAGAAGATGAGGCACCGTCAAAACACATTTTCCAAATATCGGTGCTACACAGATCCTCTGTCATGTAACTTGACTCTTCCTGCTCTATATCGTTTTCCTCCGGACAACCATCTAAACCATCATCAAAAGACAAGATACAATTTCCCAGATCTTGGTATGCAATGTAAATAGGGAAATTGTTTGGGTTTTAAGGGTCGCTCACTGTATATGTGAATCTCGTTTCTCTGTACAACCGAGTAAATTGACCGCCAAACATAGGAATGGTGGCGAACGTCATATCCAATTGAAGGGAACCCCCCAGCTTGGCTCCCCATGACCTAGAAAACAGTAAGCCATACTTAGGGGGAATATCTGCAATAACCACATCCATCAGGATACTCTTAACCAGGACCTGTTCCAGGGTAACTACTAAGTCCTTTATCATTCCCATACACTTAACCCTTCTCTAGTCAAAAGAGTAAAGGTCTCCACAAGGTCTGGTGATCTGAAGACCCAATTTGTCCATGATAATCTTAGGCATAACGTTATGGGAGGCTCCGGAGTCTAACATGCAATTATGTAGCAATTGGTCATATACATTTAAAGTGATATAAAAGGGAGCGATAGTATCTTTGGCCCCTTCAAAATGCAGACCAAAAGTGATGTTAGGTTTGTTATCTTCTAGGTTTAAAACATCAGACTGGCTTTCTTGCTCTAAGACAGCCATCACTTTGGTAATTTTCTTCCGATAAATGGGGTTTTTTGCTAATTCTACTAGAGGGATTGGTATCTTAATTTTATTCATCTCGTTTTCAAAACTGAAAGTTCCACTCACCTTGTCTCTTTCTTTGGTTGAGACTTTTGAATCCTTCCTTTCCGATTTATTCATCTGGACCGCTTTATTACTCATGGTCCTGGTTGAAGGTGTAATTTTATTAGCCGTTTCGGTTCCTTGTGCTTGGGGCAAAACTCTTTCCACTTTGGACCCTTGTGTGCTTAATACTTTTGCTTTGTTGTTGGGTAATAAGGTCTCTTCTGGAGTGGGCTCATAAGTTTGACCTCTTTGGAGGATTTTCTTGGGTTGAGTAGTTGAGGTGGGCTTACTCTTAGATCTTAAGTTATACTTGGGTTGGATCTCAGCCATTATCATCTCAACTTCTTGTTGAGATTCACAAAGGTCAATATGATCTCTTTCTTCACCCTTATTCGACGGTTGTTGCGTGTTTATAGATTTTTCATAATCTTCTCGAGTCAGATATGGTTGTGTGCAATCATCACCGAAGTTCGTGACATCATTATCCGAATCTCCGAAGTCTTGAAAATCCTTCGCTCCTATAAAATTTTCGTTCTTTAACGGAGCTTGTATTTTTTTATCTTCAGTTTTTATTTGTCTTTGTTGGTTCATGGGGTTAGGGTTCCTCTTGAAATCCTTTTTGGGGAAAGAATCATCTTTAGCCTGTTCGAGCTCCATTCTGGATAATATATTAGACAACTCTTTAATTACTCTAGCCATATCTTCTACCCTGTCATTTGTGGATCTATTAGACCCTGACGGACCTACTGGTTCTCTAAAGTGTTTAGCTTCTCGGTTTCCCATTTCTACTTTAGCTTTAAGCTTACCTGAAGCCATCATATTAGACTATATTTCTATAGCATCATCCTGCATTCGGTTTAGGGTGGGTCCCCTTCTTTCACGCAAAAGGAGTGCAAAATCCGATTCAAAAGCCCCTGTGAAAGTTACCTTGGCTGCGGGTTGGGACGGTTTAACCTTGGCTGGGATTTTGTTATACAATTTGTTAAATCTTTGAATAAATTCCATGACTGTTTCAGAATTCTTTTTCCTTAAAGACCCAAATTCGGTTAAATAATATAAGTGGTCCTTTCTTTCGCCCCACTGTCTAAGGAAAGCATCTTCTAAGGCATCATAAGACAAGATAGAAGCTGCAGGTAGAATTCGAAACCAAGTTTGGACCTGGACTTCGAAATTTTGAACAAGAAGCCTCGAATATACATCTTCATGTTCGATACCTAGGATATCTACGAACTGATCAAATAAATTAATCTGTTCGGCCGCGGTCAGATCCCCTTCCCCAGTGAATTTTGGTAAATTTTTTATGTAATTTTCAAGAAGGTCATGTAGAGGGACGTGCAATACCAAGGGAGCATATCTGGCTGCAACTTTCGCAAACACTCTGGGAGGGGGGGCAGGCCCTTGGCCTCCAGCTCCTCCTAGGGGGGCTCCTCCCCCTCCTCCTCCGATAAAACCTCCACCTCCTCCTATAAACCCTCCACCTCCTCCTCCGGCGGCTACCATCGTGATTTGTGGAAATTTGTAAAGGGGGTTTCGGAAAATTAAAAGTGAATCTTTATTTTCTTCGCGAAGAGGAAAATCTGACGAGGAAAGATAAGGAACACGAGGACTCGGTTCCTCGGATTTCCAAGAGACGAAATCAGGAGAACCGACGAGTGTGGAAACCGAATGTGTAACACACTCTTAAAAATTTGGTGAGGTTGGGAAGTTTAACTGAAGGAAAGATGGTATGTCGACTGCCGACGAACTTTCAAGAGGGCCCTTTCCTTTGTGTACTAAGGGGATTTTCGGATGAATCTCACTCCTAACTTCGGAGAAGTTTGGTCTTAAAACTTTAGTATCAGAGAGAGGACTGCGTGAAGTTGAGGGTTCAGAAGAAATCTTAGTCTTCAGTTGTGGGGTTTTAAGTTTGTAAACTGCAGCGGTTTGCTTAAGAGAGCCTCTCGCCTTTAGAATCTTCTCAGGATCGGTAACGGGCGTAATCTGCTTACCATCCGGGTTTCGTCTGGTATTCCTTCGACTGGATGTCAGTTTATTACTTATGGAGTCGTCAAGTGAAAGATTGGAAAGACTTAAAAAGGTGTGTACTCTTTGTTCACTATCAAAGCGTAACACTTTCAACGAAAAGAAGAAATGTCATTTTCCCAGGGAAAAATATTTCGTAACTTCGATCCCCGACAACGACGCCAGAAAGATGTTGTTCCAGATTCTGTACTTAAGGCTTAGAAGTACAGTGTCTAGGCATTTGAAAGTGGGTAAAGGTGGAGAAGAGATAAATGTCAACCTTCAGCAGAGGAAACTAGGGAAGATTTCTACATTGGCGTTGTCTAGCTTCCAACTGTTCCTGGATGGCTATATCCTGTTCAATTGCTACCCATGAACATTCGAGTTCAACCCGGGTAGTTGTTGTTTTAAGAATAGTGTCGAAAAGGTTTAAGGCAATGTGCGTTAGATTTGATAATCCGGGTTCGATATTAGGTTGTGTTTGTACAGGGACAGTCATGGAGAAACAGTGAAATAAGAAAAACTTCAAACGAAAATTAAGTGTTGTCTCAATTTGGTCGTATAAAAGAGAATTTACAGTTTTGGAAATAAAAACGGGGTGCAAATCAAAGGCACTTTCCCGTAACTGAGTTATATCTTAATAAAATGTATGAGGTGGTAGAAAAACATTTAGTTGTCTACGATGTAAGGCTCCTATCAAGGGAGAATCTCACGTATAAATAGGAGAGGAAAACTATAAGGAAATAACTCGATGTAGCATAAAATATATATAGAGTTCTGAAAGTGTTGACTAGTCTTACACCTACTGATAGCTGGTACAGAGGAAAAACAGTAAACAATTACAGAAAACCAAAATTTATTCCCTATAGTAGTGGTTGTACTAAATTATAATGAAGCATTCATCAGTTAGGAATATGAAATGAAATGAAATATGAGATACAATAAAACAAACTCATAACACAGTCGTGACGGAATTAACAATCTTCAGATTTGCTTTGTATTAACTCTCAAATGTAAAAACCCTGTTACAATCGACACAAAAGGTCCAGCCCCTTTTCTTTCTTTCTATGGTATATTTATACAGTTTTACAATAAGACGAAATCTCAATCGTTACAAAAATTTCAGTTCTGATATGGAGGAGAGAAATTGCTACATTTCTTCTTCTCTGTCTTCACTTGGTACCGGAAGTTTGTCCTCGTGCATGTTCGGTACAAGTGACACATCTTTCAACCAGCCGAGATATCAACCTTGACGGTTCTGCTTGACAGTTGGCCTCAAAAGAGTAACAATCTCAGGCTAATTGCAAGAGCCTGTCTTCCATCTGTCTGTCTATGATGTCGATAGCGCATAATTGTGTGCCTAGTTTAATCATACATTTGTCTATTTGGACTATGTCTGCCATAGTCACTTGGGAGATCTCGGTCGAATCTCTTTCTTCTTTTTCCTTCAAATCAAGTGAGATTTTTTCCATACTCATCTGAATCAATGCCTCGGCATTACCTCCGCTATCAATGCCTAGCAGATTGCCATCTATAGAGGTAAAGGCCTCTTCTAAGGAATTCGTTACCCTTTTGGCTTGCAGTTTATCTTTCGCGATACTATGCTCCAATTCTTTTAATAGAATGTTTCCTCTGGTCTTCTCCAAAATGGTGAAGCTAGGAGTGCTTCCCAAATCCTTGCTGTTTGTGGCTATCACAACCTCTTGAAAGGAGACCTGTGCTTCTCCAGCTTCCCTTTCTCTAGCACTTAAATTCTCCAAAACTTGATTTACCAGCAAGCAGTTGTCCCGAATCTCCTCTACCTTGCCGAGTAAATTTCGTTGGGCCGCAGAGAATCTGCCCCGAATCTCCATCGCCTGGGATTGAAACATCCTAATATCTATCACTTTTCTTTCGGCGATTTCCACCCTAGCCTACAGCTGTTGGATCAAATCTTTTTGCTAACTCGCTTGCCTCTGACCATCCTGAACCACCAGCTGCGCTTGTTCGAGCTTAGACTTGAGCAACTCTATCTCATTTTTATCGGCCAACCTTGCTTGCTCTATACCCACACTCGCCTGGTCTTTGGCAGTCTCCGTTGTTGTGGCTAGTCTAGCTTCTAGGGTCTTGATGAGGCGATTCTTTCGTTTCAACTGGGTTTTTAAGACCCCGACTGAAAATTGATTCACCGTGGCATATGCTCCTAATGTCCCTGTTATTTCAGTCGCAAATTGTTCATTTTTCTTGTCTTTTCCATCAGTTATAACTTTATATTTCTTGGCCGTTGACTCTCCTTCCTGATAGAATTCCCTCTTTACCACTGCCTTTCTCTTCTTATCGAAGAAAAACTCATTTGAAGGGAGTTCTTCTACCCTTATAGGCCTCAACTCTTCATTGAAGATCCATCCTGCATCAATATTTTCCTGAGTCGACTGCAAGGGATTAATTGATGTGATAGGTTCTCTGATCTGCTTTGTTGATTTTCCCAGAGTAGTAACCAGACTCTGCTTCTTCGGCGGGTCGGGAGTCTTTATCTCTATTTTTGGACTCTTAGTTTTCTCTCCCTTGTCCTGGTGTTTTTATTGATCGGGAGTCGCATCTTTAGAGCCTTCGGCATCTCTTTGGTTCGCATCCGCTGTACTCGGACTTTCACCCTGCAACACTGCGGGAATACCACTGCGTTGATGTTCTTGGAACTTTAGAACATCAGCTCTTTTCTCGGGTTCCAAGGTTTGTATCCGAGATAGAATTTTGGCATAGGACCTTGCGCCTCGGAAAATGTCATCCGAGGGTGAATTCTCGTGCTCAAATCTCTTGAGCCCGCAACTGGCCAAATGATTTCTCACGACCCTTTGCGGATTGTGCTTCTTTTATTCAATGAGGACCAAATTTAGGTCTTCCAGGGTTGCTGCCTCATCTTTGGCATGCCTGAAATCTAATAAAGAATATGAATTTAAATGTACAGGAAAAGGTGGCCATACCTTCTTTGAGTATCCCTTAAGCTCCTTGCTTATACCACTGATTACTGTTTGTCTGGCAACCTCACGACAAACCAGCTTGTCGGGAATGAACAATGGAAATGCATGCGGGGGAACAGAAGCCCCGAAAACTCTGAGGTATGAAAATTTGGCTTCTACATACCAGTCTGCTATGCTGCTAAGATTTGTTACTATACTCTCTGAGATCCTGGGTGGCGGGTGACCGAAAATAGTGACATGCAGAGGCACCATCACCCAGTTGAAGATTTCATATACGAAATTTGCCACTTTGTTTTCCCATAATTTTGAATGATAGACGTATATGGGCTCATCTTCTGCTAGAGTCCAACTCCATCTCATTAAGGGAAATGGTGTTAAAAAACAAACGGAATCCATAATGTATGCAGACATGAAAAATGAAGCAACTTTCCCGCTTTCTTTCTGTGCCTAATACTCTATGACCCGACTGGTTAGGTTGTCGGACATCATCTTTTCCCAGTCGAAGGAACAACCTTCGACAACTTGAAACATTAGAGGTACCCATGGAAGAAAGAAATGTGAGGTGTCCTCTCTCCCGTATAATCTGCATGTCATCATGGCTACATACTTGTACTGCGGTTCTAAAGAAGCTATTGAATATACACCATGATTGTCTGCCCTGAACTTCACAGAGCGCGAAACCCAATCTTTTATTAAGCTAGACATGGTTTTATCATACTCTACGCATTCCTTCTGTTTGAATTCGTCCAAGAATTCAACATCATATGTGAAGTCGAACGATGTGGGAAATTTATACATGGCTTGTAGATGTTCAGGCCTGAAAGTCTAGATGGTGACCTTCTGCTCATTCATGATGGTTCTGGTTGGTATGTCCACATGGTCTAATTCCCATTGGACCATATCATAATATGGCAGTAGTCATGGCCTGGCTGCTACTTTGTGCATTCTGGATTGGATGACGATCTTATACTTGGTGGTTATATCATTTTTTCGTTGTCACTGGAATCATTGGAATAATCCACCAATTCAACCTGCAGAACATTGGAAACGAAAGACCAGTTCGGGACAGAGTCGACACTTCGAGGTGAAGTATCAGCAACGTTGTTCGAGCCTTGTCCCGAAACCTCAACACTGGCTTTGGATGCTTTTCGCGGGGCAATGGCTGGAGATTCTGCTTTAGCTCTTCTGCGATAAAAATACGTATACATACAGAAGTTAGCTCACTCAGAGATTATGCTCTGCGTAGTATAGAAATGCATTTGTCATAATGAATAACCGTTCTATATATATTCGAAAACTCGTACTCTTTCAAATGAAATCTGTCAAATCATGTTCAGAATTAAATTTTACCATAAAAACCCGAGCTTTATTCATCAATTCACCCTATTTCCTAATTAATGCCATAAATTTTGGTGGTTTGAAGTGGGAGTTGGCATATGACAGAAATAAGGTTACCTCGTAAATCGTGCAAGCATAAAAAAGTGGGATGTATTGATTTAGCTTAATTAATCTGAATTTACCAACGTTAATTAATATTTCGCCACTCGTTGTATCGGGAATTTTGCTTTAACACTTTGAACCTCTAACACCCGAGATTGTGATGATCAACTTTGGTTAATAAAAATGTAATCGTGATTAGGGGCTTAGTTAATTACGTAATTATTATATTCTCCATATCGCGACTCGGAGCTTTGAAAATAATTTTTCGGGAGATTTGCATTCTTAGCTGCGAAACTGCGAGATTGCGATAATACAACTTGATAAAAAGGGAAGATAAACTCGAATTTAGTGATTAATTAATTACATTTATATCCTTATCGTGATTTCGCGAGTCGGGGTTTAGACAGTATAACTTTTAAAAAAGAAAGCGCCGAGTGGCGAATTGCCGACATAACGTTACCAAGGTTTAGTTTTTACTTTTAACCTTGACACGGGTTACTAAAAAAAGGACTTTGTGTTCTCGGCTATTGGGGCTATGACAATAAAATTTTGGATTTGGTGAATGCCGAGGTGTGAAAACCCGATGACGTTAATCATGGTTTAGGAAAACTTTACTCCCGTTACTGCCCTGGGTAAAAAAATAAAATGATTTCGTCGTTTCGTAGCTCGGGACGTGTGAACTACGTGATTTATAGCATCTGACCTACGAGATCCCAAGGTAGAACAAAAAGATGAAACATTTTTACGAAAGGTAGGACTCGCCTCGAGAGTACAGTAATTATCGCTGCTCGCGTGATAAAGCTTCAGAGACTTTGAAGCCACAGAAGAAAAAATACGAAAACCATCTTTCGATTTTGAGCATTAAGAATGAAATTTGTAACGGGCTAGAAAAAGAAAGGTGGCTTCAACAAGGACAATGAGAATTCTCATGAAAATAGGAATGGGGACAATGTTGGAGGAGATGATGGCAATTTCCTTCATCAAGGAAAAAATGATTGTGAGTTGATATAAAAGAGATGTTAGAGAAGATACAAGGATTACAGGTGATCCTTCTTTATTGTATGAAATTTATCCATTAAAGTTTACTTTATTCTAATGCTATGATATTTACATATCAATTTGAAAGTTTTATATGATTCATCTATTTTAAAATTTCATACATTTAAATTGGTAGTGTAACATCCCGCTCTTGCTCACCTTTAATGAACTTATTCTTTGAGGACACTTGCTCGCAAGTGATCTGGATTATTATACTATTAAACATTTGATCACGATTATGAGGTGTCGTGAATTGATGACATGTTATTATGCTACATCGACATATACAGGTTCTATTGACTCGATTTTCCTAAGTGTGCAAGATTTTGTACCTCGAGGATGCAGAGGCATCGATGGAATCCCTTGGACTCTGGATCGAGTCGAGGAGTGAACTATTGGGGTTTGATCGTTTTATATGTGATATTAGTGCATTTGATTAGATGATATGATTATGGATATATTTCTGAGATTATTTGTTGATGATGCAGGCTGATGATAGCTTGTCGACTAGACTCACATGTGGAGTAGAGGGATCATGCAGGACTACCAAAGATGTTGAGGGAGATGTGTGGGCAACAACCCTGCCATAGCCTGCTAGCACTTTCATCGTGGATCGAACTGTAGGTTAATGATTACCTAGTTCGAGAATACCCATGATGCCATGAGGGCAGACTGCGATAGTGACTCACGATGATTCTAAGGGGTGCACAATAAGGCAGGGGCCTTATTCCTTAGAGGCCCTTAGTCTCCCACAAGATCACCTAGCGTAGTATTGACTCCAAGGGTTTTTGATGTCTACCAAGTCAATCAAGAGGTGAGTGGCACCCTTGGAGCATGTGGTGTGTCCTGAAGGGAACATTGCACTAGAAAAATGGAAAGAGGCGAGTGGCACCCTTGGAGCATGTGGTGCATCCTGAAGGGCACGTCGTGCAAGAAAAATGGAAAGAGACGAGTGACACCCTTGGAGCATGCAGTGCGTCCTGAAGGGAATATTGGGTTGTTAATTAATAATTGGGTGAACATAGATGGCCCTAGGAAGAATAACGTAATAAGAAAAATTTAAACATTTTTCCCTAATAAAATGTTGCCCAGCCTCGAAATTTAAAATCTAGGTCTAGGTGAAACTTGTGGTAAAGGAAGAATATTTTTATAAAATAAAAATAAAATAATAATAAACATCATTAATCTTGTGACAAGAAAGGGGTAAACAACTAAATTGATTTATAAAAATCTTTTGGGATAAAATTTAAAAAGGGGGAAATAATTGTTTTACTATATTATGTTAATTAAAAAATTCATTCATTAAAAAGAAAAAGGGAAAAGGGGTAAGTTTCTTCACTTAGCTTTTTGAGTTTAAATAAAAAGGGGAAAGAGGGAAATCTAAAATAATTAGGAAACTAGGAAAAAGCAGGAAACATAAAAAGAAAGGGGAAACACAAGGAAAAATCAGAAAGTCTAACTTAGTAAGGTATCTAGCATTAAAAAACCTTCTAAATTAAACTGAACTAGTAAATTAATAATGGGGAAAGTCATTAAAACCTGTAAGGGAATTTGGGGACACCTAGGAGCAATTCTAGGAATGACTCTAGGTGGGTGAGGGAAATAAGGGTAATTAATTAATTAATTAAAGAAATTAGTTTTTGGAGGAATGAAGGGGATGGGTGACACATGTACGGGGAGGATTTATATGAATTAAATTATTAAACATTAAATTAAATGGGATTTTGGGAAAATAAAGGACTTCGAAACTCTATATAATGGAGGGAGGAGAAGGATGATGGGCCTCTTCTGTTTGCATAACGTTACGCTGCAAAAATATATACTTGACTGACTTAGCATGTGGGAGTTGGGATACCTAGCTCGATGAGGAGTGGTAGCTTAGCCTTGTGAGGTGAGCTAGGAGCTAGCTAATTCTTTGGTAGTGTATGTGGCCCCTTTGCGGCTAGGGGGGCTAAGAGGGAAGAAGAGTACCCCTAGCATTGGCTGGGAGGTACCTATGAAGTCTCATCGGTTGGAAAGTGGGAGATGCACGAAGCATGTGGGACATCAACTTAGAGTGGGTGATTGGGAAACTGTACGCTTCCTTATTTCTGCATGGTAGATTGATAGTATGAATTATTTTTTTAGTTATGTATGAAGAAAATGATTGTCTTAGCATTCTCGTCGATGACTGAAATTTCCCCCATTGCCTTTAGCTCGATGTTGATTGATTTCCCATGGTCGTCAATCCCTGCATGTCTTGACCGTCCTGTAGTTTATTGATTGTGATGATTGCGGCTTAATTTTTTCCTTCGTCCCTAGCTCTTTAGTCCACGCCTAAGCAGTCGGTCAAGACCCTGATATACGGTCATCACTTCGGTGTTAATAGACCTATGTATCTCAACGCCCTTATTTTCTATGTCTGGATGATGAGCAAAGGATGTCCCTTCCAGTCATCTACCCCTGTTGATTGTTCCTAGTTGATTGATCGTTTGCGTCTTCTTGGCTTGGAATGCCTCTGTGTATTGTCGTCTTCTTTCTCTACGATTTTAATGATCACATTTATTATTACTTATGGGCTTCTTTTCAATACATGCCACTGTGATTCCCTTATGATTTTATTTATCCTTTGAAGGAAATTTTACCTTAAGTTTTAAGATAGATGGCCTGTGTTTGTCCTCTACAATTATTATTTTTAATGACAAATTTACCCTGCTATTTCACCCTTCATTTATACCTTTATTGACTATGTTGACAGTTTTATTGATTGACAGTGTTTTTATGATAGAGCGATTGCTAACATCAATAGAATTTTTTTACCTGTGAATCTTACTCTGCGATTTTACCCTTCTTTTACACCTCTGGACTATGGAATACCTATACACTTTAATTCTTTGTAAAATGAGTTTAGCTAGCCTAGTGGCCCATTTCTTGACATGTTATAAATCACTAGACTGTGTTTTACATTCCTTCTCTGCGATTTTCTTTGGCTTTTTTGGGCGTTGATACCCTGCATTATTACATCGATTGTGTTTGGCGTTGATACCTTGCATGTCTTGTTACCCAACGATTTACACATTTCAACGATTAACATCTTTTAGAATCTGGTAGCTATTACTACGGTAGAAAATTATTATGGTTAAGTATTGTGACAGTGTATCATTCCAGTGTTTTAATTAAAGGACAACAAGATCTTTAATAGACAATGATTCCTTTCATATAGTGCCTCCATTGTTGACTGCATTATACACCCTTTAATTGCGATTCTACGAACGTTGGCTCGAACTCATATATGTTTTCATTTGGTTTTAAGTCTGTTTTTTTTTCTTTAAGGAGAATCCTTTTTTAACACCTATCTGGGTTATTTATGCAACTACGATTTGAGATTATGTCTGGCATCATTGTTTAATAACCTTGGGTAGCTATCAGTTTTACGTAGCATTGATTCCTGGGTAGCGAACTGAGCGTGGACAGAAATCCTATTTTTTTTAACAACTACTTTACCCGGCTGTGAATTTTATTTAAGGGACAATGAGATACTCTCTAATGAGAATGGGTATTGTCTGCATTTTTTTCGGGTTGATATTTCCCCAGCATTGTGGAGGTTCCCAACATTGTTTTGGTGTTAAATTCTAGTTGGTTGTGAAAGTTCCCTGTGAATCTACAATTGTCGGCATTTCTTCTTGCTCTTACACTATGCTTTAATCACAACGAATTATTGGGCAGCGAGTCCCTAGCTCAATTTACATTAACTTTAATTAACAAAGTTTACTTTATTCATTAAATTTTACTTTATTCTAATATGCTATGATGTTTACATATCAATTTGAAAGTTTTATATGATTCATCTATTTTAAAATTTCATACATTTAAATTGGTAGGATGCAATTGATTATGGACCACAGGAACAACATAAATGTTTGGAAATGAAGGAGTATTTGGAAATATTCTTATTGACTTCAATGATAAATTTATAATGGACTTTGACCTCACTAATGACCCACAAGCATTGGATGGATGTATAAGAAGAAAGAAAAGTTAGATTATCCCTAGCTTTAAGCTTCCACAGAGGGCTCGACGAGCTCTAGAAGAGGACTTGAATGTGAATGTTGAAGAATATATGCCATATGAATTTACTGAGTCTATCCAACGTGGGAGGAGAAAAGTTGCATCCATGCCAAATCCACAATATGGGACAATAGTTGCATCCATGCCAAATCGGGGAAATCAAACACATTTGCCTTTTGATTTGAATAATTTTCCTAATGATAACAATTGATAGATATCTTGCTATGTTTAAAACTCTCCAAATAGTTCCTACCAATAGTTTTTGTTTCTTTTCAACATATTTAGAAACCTTTTCTTGAACATGTTTTAAGTGTTCCTTGTCTTAAAAGTTTTTCATTGCACACTTAAAGTGATATTAAGTTTTTGAATCCATGTGCCTAGTCCATTAGGAATTATTTTTATATCTTTCTCATGTTAAACACATGGCTTTCGCTTTCTTTTCTTTGTGGTTGGGTCATTCCTATGCTTGGCACATTGTTGTTCCAAATTCTCCCTAGTTTGACACTCATTAGGGTTATTCATTTTCTCAATATTGGCTCTTCATTGTTCAACAAACAAAGGTGTTAAGCAACATTCCTTTCCTCAATGACTTAGATAAATTTGTTTGTTCTACTTCAAAATTCATTGCTTGAGGTCTAGTCCTGCATTAGTACTATCATTTTTTCTCTTCTTTACTCAATGGTAACATCACTTGGTTGTTCAACACTTAATCATGGCCCATGTTTTTTGTGACATCCCCAACTATATATATATA
>ML806529.1:431181-486776 GCA_009831015.1 Picea engelmannii | reverse complement strand
ATTTGCTAGAAATTTATTCCGTTTTTAGTAAATTCGAATTTGGAAAATTTTTGCCATTTATGGCAATTCCGAATTTCGAATTTGATAATTGTAATTAATTATTATGACTGTTGGGTAGAGACCTGATTTGACCCAACTAACTATTTGACTATGACACTTGTATGAAAATAGAATATTTTATATTGATTGTAGGAGGACAATTGGAACAACCATGTTAAATTTAGTTGACCATGACTCCATGAGTGGGGAACATGTTGGAACTACCTATGGGTTGATTGTTACAAGTGGAAAATCAGTGATTTGGCCATTGGTAGCTCCTGAAAATCAGGGATTTAGAAAGCTGCGAAAATTCCCAAGGGAGGGAAAAGACCTAGGCAAATTGATAAATAGCATATGTGAGGAGGTAGGACGCTGCCAAGTATGCTGGGGAGAGAGACTATTGATTTTTTTTTTATGAATACTATTGATTAAGTGTGAGGAAATAGAAATCTACTGAAGTTGAAGGACATTACCGAGGAGGAGTTTTCCAAGTTCTCCCTCATGGATTCATGGTCAGGCTAGGGGGTGAATCGGGCAAGTGATTTTGGTTTCCCTATTCTACTGTTGGGAGGAACGTGGTTGTTCCCTTTGTCCTCCCATGGATTGGATTTAGATATGTTGATCTACCCCTCTCTGTCTTAAATGGCTATGTCTGATTGATGTAATGTATCTTTTGGGTGACTATATCTAATTGTGGTAATGTAAACTATTTGAATGATCATATATGTTGATTGTGAGGAATATATGTGAAGGAAATCTATATATATATATATATAGTTGTAATACATTTGCTGGACTATTCACATCTGACTGTTGAAGTATATATATTTGTTGCGGAAGATGAAATACTTTCGTGGATATAATCTGTCTATTGTCGTGAAGTTAGTAATAGACATCCCAACTCTAGAATTGTTCCTCCTGTAAATAAATTTCTAGATGGAAGAACCTATAATTATATGTATATAAGTGAATAAGGAAAGGAGGAGATTAACGTCAATGGGGAAAATCCTTTCTGTAGTTAAAATCCCAGGAAGCCAAACATAGATCCCATAGAACATCGGTATATAATTACCAAACTCTTATGGAAGTGAAATTTATATTTATGTATATACATAGATGCACAGAGCTAGTACTATTGGCATCTAATCCATTGATTAAAAGAGGATCTAAGTGAATATAATAGAAATTACCTTATACATAAAACTTTTGTACTATTGTACCCTTTTATAGATTATATGTGTATAAACTCATAAGTTTAGTCTTTCGAAATTCTGTTAGGTAAACAGATATTGAATCTTTCTACACCTACTGTCTCACAGAATGAAAATAAGAACACCAATAAAAGACAAAAAGTCAAGGAGTTATGAAAATAATGTGAAATTCACAGCAACAGTGGAGTATACTTTTTCTTTTTCGTTTGACATAATTATTACCTTAGATTTCAGCAGAAAGATATTGCATCTTCAGAGAGTGAATTTTGCATATGAATTATTTTTAAAAACAATTTTTAAACTTAGACATAAAAGACAGAGTTCACAAAGTTTAAAGGAAACCGCTCTATCTAATTTCCTAAGACATGGACTAGTCAACACCTTCGTGACAGGAAATCATATAGCTTTCAAACATTCCAAATACACAAGTACGATAGGGAAAAACAAAACTTGGATTCATCTCATATTGAAACAGGCAGTCCGTCCATTTAATTGCAAGTTCAGTTTGAAATATTACAAATGTAAGATAAATGATTATACACCTAGCATGCACTACCTTGTCAAGAATGTACGAAGCTAATGGTTGCGATGAAGCTACAGGAGTGAAATATCCAACAATTGTATTACCATATGGTAAGAGATTGTAAATCGTATTTATTTCCTCAATTGCCAAAGTAGAACAGAATAAAAGATCTGATTGAGCCCTTAGGCCGAATCCTTAGTTTCCAAATCGACCCTCATTTGGGCCGTAATATCTAATAACAGAATTAACACAACTCGAATAATCTCTAGTATATAGAGTAACATTTTAGGGTTGAGTTGCCTAAGACCTTGAGGAAGGTATATCAGAACCCATTTACCTTTCATGTGGATGACAGTGGTAGTCTGCCTCGTAGCCACTTAGTCAAAACCCTGTACACATTTTTAACACAATCATTATAATTCGTTTATTTGAAAATAAAAGTTTTGATAAAATGAAATTTACAACTGAAGTAAATACTTAACTTTGGGTGGGGAGACTCGACCTATTCCCTGCTATGACTATCACGTATTCATTCAGACCAGAAGAGGAGGAGGTAGCTAGACCTATCTGATGGGTACCCTCGCAAACAAAAGGGCCCATCATCAATAACAAGAATCCGAGAATAATCAAGTGACAGTATAAAAAGACATATTGAAGTACAATGCATATATATATATATATACAAGTTGTATAATAAAATATACACTTGAGTTTAAATCAAAGGGGAAATTGTACCAAACCTTTATCCCATCCATTACATTACAAAGAAATTTAAAGGATCCGTAGAAAAACAACACAATGACAAAACTCCAGTATACACGACTTCGCGCACCCCAGATTATAAATAAGTGGCCGGAAATAAAACAACACGAATATTTATTTAGCCCCAATTACAGCTCGAGTCTTACAAAAATGGTTAACCTAACTACTATCCGTTCAGGAGACTCACAATCAAAGAGATTCAATCTTAAGAACTCGTCAATAAATTTGGGAACAAGAATAAGGAACAAAGAAAAAACCCTGTCGGTGTATGCAATTAAGATAAATAATAATAAAAAAAACAAGAACAACTAAGGTATGAAAGGGGAAAACAACATTGAGGGTGGAAGAAGGAGAAAAGGGCCTACGGGCAAATTACCCCCTCGCACAAAAAATGCGCGTAAGAAAAAGTAAGAGAACAGTCCAAATAAAACTGTAACAGAAAGGATAATAGTGTGAAACGTTTTTTTTAATGAAACGAAAGTTAAGATTGTCACTTACTGATAGCGTTATAGTTGGAAAGCGCTCGTTACCCAAACCCTCGCGAAGGAAAATATAAATAAACATTACGATAACACTGAACCCTCTGTGAGCCAGGCTGAACATTGTGCAATGAGCGATGGTTATTGACCTATACCCAAAAAACTAGGTACATTGAATGTAGTGGATATGACAAGAAATGTGCCATGTGCTTTGAGCGAGCTGGCATGCTGGGATTGAAGAAAGGTACAAAGTGACCCTCGTCCCTCACCCACCTTCTTTAATGGTCGATCAGAGAAGTTTAATCCCAGATATCAACGTCTCCAGTCACATTTATGAGGGTTGGATTGGTTTTGTTCAGAACCTTTGTTCGTATTTATTAACCTCTAGTTAATACTAGACTAGCTAAATGTTGAGCACAAACTAGATAAGTCTGGTAAAGTTTTCTTAAACTACCAGCTCAGGGCTCATCTCCAGAATAGTAAGTTAATGGACTATGTGGTGAAGGGAGACCCTCAATCAAAATTAAAGATTAATTAGGAAGTTATCAATCCCGTGGCATCCTTTTCAGCAGCCCAAAAATGGTAAATTCGACAATAAAACAACGAATTTGATGACTGTGCTATGGTTATAAAAGTTATGTCAGGTTATTGAAGTTAGGTCTACGCGTGAATGGAGTATGGTTTTAAGGAGGGGCTAGAAACCTAAGCCCTAAGCCTATGTCCATTCCCCTACCATTACAACTTTTAAACACTTAACCACCTACAAAATCACTAGTATGACTTAAGAAGGATTGAAGAGTAAACACCCAACTTTGGTTCTGTAATTGTTGGGAAAAGAAAATTGAAACATAAGAATCATAAGTACTGGGAAGGATATTCCTCCTCATTATAAATCTATCTCTTATAAGTTTACAATTTATGGACCCTTAGAAATTTTATTTTTTTTATGGCGATTTTGGGGTTTATTACATTTTTTCTATGGTCACATTATATCTTCCACATTCATTAAGAACTACACTTCTATGAGCCATTAAGTATGGTTTTCTTTGTTTGGTTCTTTATACATAGTATTCTCTTCTAGATTTTAGCCATTGAAATATTCCTTGAGCCTCTAATTTCATAATTTGTTTATTCATATACATAATATTCCACATTCTTAATAACAAACCACATTAGATCTATTTTTCAAAATAATTGTAGTAAAATTGAACTTGGTAACTTAGTCATATATCTCCTACATCTTGTGATCACCCTGTTCTTGAGCATACAACATCCCATGACCCCCCTCCTTTTTAAGCCTCATATGAATATACTCATTTTTCCCATTACGATTTTCCCATTAATCTATAGCCATCATCCTCTTCTCAGTTGTTGAAGGAACACCACAACATTTCTTCATTTGTTCATCAACTAGCTAGGATTCATGATCATGTTTTCATTAATCTCCAGGTGTCTCAAGAGCACTCCAATGCCACTTATTTTGGTGATCCATATGGATATCGATGGCCATCCACCTTTTCCAACTGGCTCAAAACAGTTTTCTGACAATTTTGGCAATTTACTATTTTTAGCAGTTTTAACTTTTGGGGCCATGTTGAGGGCCTAAATGAAGTTTTTTATGGATAGATATTATAAATTATAGATGAAGGAATAACGGAGCCCCAAAAATGAATCTTTTCGACGATACCTTTCCAACGGTCTATCACACACCTAAAATGGAGATTGTATGCAAAAGTTATGACCCCGGGAAGTTGATGTACTAACTTACCCAAACGAGGCCCACATGACTTTTGGCACTTCATCTCCTAGGGTTAGGTTTTTGGATGTCTACGGTTTTTGGAATTCTTGTTTATTGTAAAAGGGCCTTCAGAGCCTCATTGTAATCCTCTTCTTGCGAATGCGCCCAACAGTCACATCTCTTCCCAGAGATAAGCCACCACCATTACAACAAGCTTGTTTTCGCTGCATTTTACAGTTTCAACTTATTTTGTTATTGAATAGAAAACCCATTTAACTGTATCTCTATTATTTTATGTTAAGCACCTGTTAATAATTTGCATTCATTTTGTTCTACTCATAAAATCCAGATTAGTGGTATCAGAGAGGTCTCCTCCTTGTCGTCTTAATGCATGTCCCCAATGGTTGGAGTACAAAGAGTTGGGTCTCGAGCTTGTTTCTCTTGAAGGATGAAGCTCTCGCACACCCAAGCGACCTCTCATGGAAGGATAAAATAAATATGATGGGATAGGATATCCTTTCAAACTTTTTAGTGAGGAATCCCTCACACAACAGAGGATCGATATGATGGATAGTTTCACGCAAATCCTTCGGCGGCTACCAACATGCGACACATATTCTTCGAACGGAGGCACCGCCCCCTTAAAGGTACAAATAAACTTCTATATTCCTATATTTGAAGGTCAGATAGACACAAATGTTGTAGACAAGTGGTTGAATCTACTAGAAGGGTATTTTTCTGTCGATAACTTTTCGAATCAAGAAAAGATTACTTTTTCTCTCCTCAAAGTCGTTCCCCATGTCAAAGATTTGTGGGAAACTTTATGTGAGCAAAAGGAAACAGAGGAAACCTCATTATTTTTAGTCACGGCCACCTGGGAATCCTTCAGGGATGTTATTAAGGAACAATACCACCCTGTCGTAATTTATGATGACCTGTATACCAAATGGACCACACTACAGGAAGAAAGAGACGAAGCAGTGCCATATTTCACAAATATCTTCCATACCTTGCGCACCAAGCTGGGTATCGAATATTTGGAGTGACATCTAGTGCTCAAGTATCATGGTGCTCTGCATAGATACATATAGAATAAAATGGAATTTCTGGACATCTCATCCTTGGGCGTGACCTATCAATATGCCGTCAAAATCGAGCATAAGCTCAAACAAAAGATGCGACAATTTGGGCCTGGGAACCCCTCACAACAAAATCTAGGAAAGGGCGGCCCCAACCCAAAGAACAAACGATAGAGAAAAGATGGATAGTATTAGGACAACCATTCCAAGCTGCAAGAAAAGAAGGACACCAGAAAGACAAATAAAGATATCGGGAAGTGGTGTGACTTCCATAAGAGCCCTTGGCATAACACTGTTGACTTCCGCTCAAAGAAGTCACTGGTGGCCGAAGTGAAAGCCTCTAAATCAGATGTGGATTTTGACTCTGAGCGAGAACTAGAAAGGGGAAGATGGATCATTGATGCGGAACCTAGTGCCACCATTGCTACCACCAAGCTCCAGCCTGGTGAACCAGACGAGCCAGAAGAAGGAAGCGCCTCTTCCATTCATAGGTGTGGGTAAAAGGAACCCCACTGCACTTCATCGTTGATGGAAGTAGCCAGAAGAACCTCATCTTAGAAGAGGTCATCAAGTGGTTGGCCCTGCCAACAATGCCACACCCACAACCCTACACCATTGGATGGGTCCGCCAAGGAAGTGATCTCCATGTCAGCCAACAGTGTCGATTTTCATACGACATCAAGACCTTCAAAGACAAGGTATTGTGTTTTGTTTGTCCTCTCGAAGTTTGTGATGTTCTTTTGGGCCAACCTTATTTATGGAAATGTCATGTTGTATATGATTCTAGGCCTTGTGGTGTTATTATTACTTTGAACAAGAAATTGTACAGGATACCCGAGGCAGTCCCACCTAGTTCTATTTCCTTGATCTCTACTAAGAAATGCAAGAAGGTCATCTCTCAGATGGGGAATTTTGTCTTCTTTGTGATTCGCTCTCAAAATAAGCGAAAGATCACAGCCACATCCAGGGTATCTGTGAACAACCTCTCCACACAACAGAACCAATTAGATAAGGTCATGGAAGAATACTTGGATATCTTCTCCTCGCCTATAGGGGTACCTCTTCACTGCCAGGTCAAGAACCCCATCGATCTGACCCCGGGCACACTGCTTCCCAATGGGCCAGTCTATTGACACTCTTTGTTGGAGAATGATGATATCAAGCGACAGATCCAAGAACTTCTCCACAAAAGGGCACATATGTACCATCTCAACACCTTGTGGGAGCCTAATCGTTCTGGTACAGAAGAAAGACATAACCTGGTGAATCTGTATCAATTACCGGGCTCTAAATAAAATCACAGTTAGAAACCGGTACCCGATTCCCTGAATCGACGACCTCCTTGATCAACTCACGGGGGCCGAATACTTTAGTAAGATTGATCTGAATTCTGGCTACCAACAGGTCCCGATAGAACAAACAGATGTATGGAAGATCGCCTTCAAGTCAAAGGAAGGCCTTTTTGAATGGTTTTTCATGCCCTTTGGTTAGACAAATTCTCCAGCCACATTCATGAGGATGATGGACGATACCCTGCAACCACTCACCAATACTTTTGTAGGGGTGTATTTGGATGACATTCTAATTTACAACAAGACTTGGGCCAAACACTTGCAGCATATTGAATAGGTTTTGCACACCCTGCGGCAGCACAAGCTATATGCCAACTTGGAAAATGCTCCTTCGGCATGGACAGGGTCCATTACCTAGGCTACATCATCGATCAACATGGAATACATGTGGATCCAAACAAGATCGAAATTATCTGTGACTGTCCAGCCCCAACAACACTCACTGATCTTTGGAGCTTCTTGGGCCTTGCCAATTTCTACCGTAGGTTTGTGTTGCGATTCTCCCATATTGCATGGGCCCTCAACCAAATAAATAGGGGTGGTGGTAAGGAAAAATTTGCATGGATCTGGTCCCAACAACAAGCGTTCGATGATTTGAAGCAACGCTTATGCTCATCCCCGGTACTTTCACTACCAGACCTGCAACATCCCTTTGAGATTGAGACAGATGCTTTAGACTATGTTGTGGGTGTCGTTCTCACTCAGCACAACCACCTCGTGGCCTATCATAGTGAGACATTGTCATATATTGTCTATAAGTACCCTACTTACGACAAAGAAATGTACTTCATTGTGCAAGCCTGCCGCTAGTGGAGACATTACATTCTTGGGAAGGAGACAGTCATCCACACTGATCATAAGCCCCTACAGTTCATGCAGACATAGGGAAAATTGTAGAATGATCACCATCAAAAGTGGTCCACATACTTGCAACAATTCCACCTCAACATAAATTATAAAACAAGAAGCACCAATCACGTCGTTGATTGCCTCAGCAAATCGCCAGTTGCGACACTCACCACGGTGCTAGACTCTTGTGGCCAAGAGACATTTGGATGGCCCCAACTCTATGAGATAGACCCTGACTTTGCCACCACCTACCAAATGTTGGGTGCAAACACAGTTGTTGATAATTTCCATCTTCAGGATGGGTTGTTGTGTCGTCTGGGCCATATATGTGTCCCATCAAGTGAGAGAGTGAAGTTTATCTAGGAATCCCACTACAGTCGGGTGGCAGGGCACTTCAGTGTCAAAAAGACAGTGGCAATGCTATAGAAACATTTATACTGGCCAAAACTTTGACAGGAGGTCAACAAGTATATCAGGTTCTGCACTGCCTATGCTATTGCCAAATCGACCACTAAGAAACAGGGTCTATACATCCCTCTTCCTACTCCTTACATGCCATGGGAATCCATCTCAATGGAATACATGCCAGGCCTCCCATCCACAAAGTGGGGAAATGACTGTGTTTTTGTGGTTGTTGATCACTTTTCTAAGATGGCGATTCTAGTTGCCTACAAGAAGAGCATCACAGCAGAGGCCACTACCAAGCTCTTCTTTGAACGAGTCTGGTTACATTTTGGAATCCCACAAACCCTTGTCTCAAATCGGAATAGTCGATTTCTCAGCACATTCTGATCAAGCCTCTAGTCACTGCTGGACACCAAGCTCACCAAATCCATGGCCTTCCACCCCCAAACAGATGGCCAAACCGAGGTTTTAAATTGAATGATTGTGCATATTATTTGCATGTATAATTCAAATCACCCTCTCACATGGCATGAGATCCTCCCCTATGTCCAACATAGCTACAACTGATCCCTGCATAGCTCAACTGGCCACAGCCCCTTTCAGGTGGGGTTGGTATTCCAACCATTGGGTCCCATAGTTGTTGCACTTCCCCTTGCGGTCACCTCGAATGAATCATATCCTGCTCCAACTGAAGCTAACAAAGCCACCCAGTTCATTGAGCAGATCCAGCACATCCATCAATAGGTTCAGGATATCCTACAAAAGTCCAATGACAAGTAAAAACAATGCTATGATCAACATCGGGTACCACATAAGTTTTAGGTGGGAGACAAAGTTTGGTTGCACTTGCAGAAAGAATGCCTTACATGAACCCATCGAAATCTTTTCCCACTCTGTTATGGGTCATACACTATCACCAAGGCCATGGAGGATAATTCTTTTGAGCTCAACATTCCTCCTTTCCTTGGCCTGCCCCCAGTGTTCAACGTGGATCTCCTTCGCTCTTATTTCCCACCATTATTAGACACCTTAGAAGTAGAATAACAAATGACACCAACAGAGATCAACCTCAACTGCATACAATAGGCATCCAATGATCAGATTGTGGACACACAGATCAAGGGCACTCGACAACAAAGGATCCAACTTTATCGAGTCGTCAAAGCAGGGCAACTCTTGCACCAAGGCAAGTAGCTCACCCGAGGCAAAATTCAACAGAAATTTCCTCATCTAATGGAAAACCTCAACGAAATGGAGACCATTTCTTCATAAGGAGGGAGGATTGATCCAAATGGATATCGGTGGCCACCCACCTTTTCCAACTGGCTCAAAATAGTTTTCTGAAAATTTTGTTAATTTACAATTTTTAGTAGTTTTAACTTTCGGGGCCATGTTAAGGGACTAAACGAATGTTTTTTAGGATAGAGCTTCTCAATGATACCTAAAGGCATGATTGAGCCCCCAAAATGAATCTCCTCAACGATACCTTTCCAATGGGCTATAACATGCCTAAAACGGAAATAGTATGCAAAAGTTACGACCCTGGGAAGTTGATGTACTAACTTACCCAAACGAGGCCCACATGACTTTTGGCGCTTCATCTCCTAGGGTTAGGTTTTTGGTTGTCTAGGGTTTTTGGCATTATTGTTTATTGTAAAAAGGACTTCAGAAGCTCATTGTAATATTCTTCTTGTGAATAAGAACAACCATCACATCTCTTCTTAGAAATAAGCCGCCACCATTCCAGCAAGCTTGTTTCCGTTGCATTTTACAATTTCATCTTATTTCGTTATTGAATAGAAAACCATTTTTACTGTATCTCTGTTATTTTGTTTTAAGCACCTGTTAATAATATATATTCATTTCTTTCTTCTCATAAAATACAGATTATTTGGCCTATTGTGCAACACTAGCTTGATACTTTCATCAGAAACTACCCCCTTTGTGGCATGGTAAAAAGACTACTAATCGTAAATCTAGTCCCTATTGGCTCTTACCTATCCCACTTAACCATTGGAGTCTCTCTTTATGGATTTTGTCATCAGTTTATGAAAAACAATCTAATTTATAACTATTTAACTAAAATGTTGTTAGCCATCGATGTTATTTATGAATGGGAATTTTCTTCATTTAATTTGACTATGAATATATGGTATCAAACTTTATTGAAACAAAAATATAATTAGATTGTGTTTATATCTTGTTTCTAGTAATATTTTATATTAGCATTTTTCTTTTGTAATTTGAAAGAAATGAAGAAGTGAATTAGGGAATAATAAAATATTGGAATCATGTTTTGAAGATTCTTCCTATCACTCTAGCATGTATTGATGAGGGTTAAAAATCCTTATCAACATAATCCACCAATAGGATTGGAATTTCAAAACCAACCCATGAAATTTGATGGTTTGGATCACTCTATTACTTGTTTTAAGATTTCCAACAAATATTGATGATGGTTCTAGTAATTTTTTTATTTTATTTGACAAGTAAAATTTTTTTATTGTATTTGACAGGTAAAATGCCTTGAAATGGCTCATGATGAGTAATTTTCCTCTCAAATTCCCTCTGTGTGAGTTACCATAGAATTGATATTAGATTATTTATAAGAAAGAAAAGAAAAATATATTAAAATTTCATGTGTAAGGAGTGTAAAGGAGGCCGAATATAAAAAATAATTTCCCTATCTTCAACTAAGTCAACTTCCACAATGAAAAACCATAAGGCTACAAGCAATTTTCCTATCAAATTTCATCCTTGTGGGCTACTATAAAATTGGTATTAAAGTATCTAAAAAAATATTAATTTAAAATTTCATGATAAACCAATGTAAAGGCCAAATATAAAGAATACATTCCCTATATCTAAAAAACTCAACCTCCATAATGAAAAACCTTAACCCTATGTTTAAAAAACTCAACCTGCATAATGAAAAACCCTAACCCTACTCTCAATAAATTCATACTCCATAATGAAAACCCTATAAGCACATGGATAAATGGACATAATGTGCCCAAATGAGCCCACGCACCCATCAACTGTAAATGTGCATATATGGAAGACAAAATGCGCATATACAGAAGCTCTCTTCTATATATGCGCATTTTGGCTTCCGTGTATGTCCATTTACAGAATCCAAAATGAACATATACAAAAACTCTCTTCCATATATAGAGATTTCCTCTATGTAAATTTCGGCTTCCTTAAATGCACATATACAGAAGCCAAAATGCACATATACAGAAGCTCTCTTTCATGTATGCGCATTTTGGCTTCCGTAAATGTGCATATACAGAAGCCAAAATGCACATATACGGAAGTTGTCTTCCGTATATGCATAGAGGAATAAGTCCAAGAAACCCAAGATGAAAGCCAACCATAGCTTATGGGATAGGAAAATCCTTCTCCTAAAAGCCAATTTCATCCAACTGCAGGAGAAGGAGAGTACTAGGGGAAATCTGAGGCAGACTCTGAAGCAAATCGGTTCGAGGATGAAGAAAGTGAAGTCGAAATGACCAGGACTGGTAAGAATAAATCCTCCCGAGAAAGAAAAACTGAAAAAGAAAGAAGAGAACATGACACCTATAAGGATAGGCTACAAGGATCTTAGCCAATGCTAGACAAACTCCTCAAGAATCCTTGAAATACCAGAAATCAAGGGCAACTTCACAAAGGCACCCCCCACCCCCAAAAGTAATTAATATTATTCTCTCCTGGAACCATACGGGGTTAGGTAGTAAATAAAAGGAAGATGCAATGAAAGACCTGGTTAGATCATCTCATCCAGATCTTCTACTAATCTAGGAGACCAATATGGAGGAAAACACATTCCTCCAATCAAGTCTACAATTTTGGAAAAAAGTTGGAGTGGTTGATGTTATCTCCAGAGGTGCCTCAAGAGGAATTGACACTCTGTGGGATGCCTCCAAATTCGATATGGTTTCCTCTTCTAAGAAAAAAAACTTTGTTGGGAGATTATTCAGGAATCTTCCAGTGGAATGCATTTAGAAATCCTAATCATAGCAGGAGATATTAATGTAGTCCTAAATCTGTCAGAGAAGAGGTGAGGCTATGTGACCAGAGATCCGATCATAGAATGGGTCGATGAGCTAATTCTTGATTTGGATATGAAGGACATCAAACCCTCCAAAGGTAAATTCACTTGGACCAACAAGTGTATTGGCCCTGGCCACATCACTTCTAGATTAGACAGATTTCTGGTTAAAATCTCCTTCCTACTCTTGGGATTGAGACCTCTCTCCAATCATTCCCTGTGGTGGGTCATACCACAAGCCCATCCTTCTTGAAATAAAAAAAGATGGTATCATAGGTCCAATCCCTTTCCTCTTTAGCCCTCTTAGGATCCAGTGAGATGGATTCTTCCAAATAATTCAAGAACAATGGAACACTCTGGTCACTATCTCCCCATTTTTCGTTTGGGAAGAAAATCTCCAAAGGTTTAAAAAATCCCTTAAAATATGGGAAAAAGAGAACAAATCCCCCTTGCAAAACCATCTGGAAGATTAGAAAAAACTCAAAACCCTTCAATCCAATATGGAAGAAACAACAATAACTAGAGAACTACTAGAAAAAGAAGCAATTTTGCACCAAGCTCTTCATTCGGCTTATAGACTAGAAGAGGATTATTGGAGGGAAAAGTCCAAAAGTATTTGGCTTCAAGATGGGGATAGGAACACCTCCTTCTTCCATAAATATGTATGAATCTAGGAAAAAAAATTAAAATGTCATTGAAGTCCAAGTTCAATGCCATCCCATTTCAATTTTTGACAAAATTAAGGAAGAGGCAATATGACATCTCAGATCAATTTTTTTTCTGAATATAACCAAGAACATTCTTTAGATCCAAGGGACCTTTTGGCCCAAGTCCCAAGAAGAGTCCATAGAGCCAAAAACTAGAAGTTAATAAATCCTGACATCATGGAGGATATTAAGACAGCTCATGATAAAATGGAAGACGATAAAGCACCAGGACCAGACGGTTTCACAACCCGGTTTCTCAAATATTGCTAGGATATTATCAAAAGAGACCTCCAAAAAATGGTGTTGAAATCTCAAAGTTGCAGCAAGCTAGGGGAATGCACAAATTCTACATTTCTATCTCTCCTATCAAAAGAATAGACAATCTCCACTTTTTATCATTTCAAACCAATATTTTTATGCAATATAGGTTACAGAGTCATCACTAAAATTATGAAAAATAGGCTAAAAAGGATCCTGCCCAATCTCATCCTAGAAAACCAAGGAGGCTTCATCAAGGGAAGGAAAATTCGGGACAACATTTTTCTGGTCCAGGAATACATCCACTCTAGTTTCAGAAATCGAGAAAAAGGTATGGTGATCAAAATTGATTTAGCTGATGCTTTTGACAAAGTTAGGCACTCCTTTATTTTCCAGGTTATTGAGCGCTTCGGTTTCGACCCGTCTTTCATTTGTTGGGTGAAATATTGTATAAGTGAACCTTGGATCACACCCCTTATCAATGGTCGAGATAAACCCTTCTTCAAAGCCTCTAGGGGCCTATGTCAGGGGTGCCCTCCTTCTCCATTTCTCTATGCCATCCAAGCTGTGGTCCTCATTTTTCAGTTGGAACACTATCACATTGAGTAAGATCTGATGAGTATCTGGATGGCTCATGGGACAAAGGACATCAATCATGCTTAGTTTGCAGATGCCACTCTCCTCTTAGGTGGGGCTAGCCTGAATATAGATGGAAAATTTAAAGTGGAACTATACTACTATTGTAGGCTCTCTGAGAGTAAATTAAACCTCATGAAATGTCATGTTTTCAGCTGGCATATAAGCCCAAGAGAACTTGTAGTCATTACCAGGATTTTAGAAATAGAGGGAACATCTCAATGGGACTCCTTCAATTATTTAGGAATCCCTATTCTTAAATCTTCTCCAAAATATGGAAACTAGGAACACCTGTTGGAAAAGGAAAACACCAAAATACTCTCATGGGGGGCCTCCTGGTTCAATCTGACAGGTAAATTGGTCCTCCTCAAATATTTTCTAAATATTCTCTTGATCTATCAATTCTCTATCCTTCTAGAGCCAACAAGATTCCTATTGGATTTCAATAAACTTCTCATAAACTTCCTTTGTAAAGGAGGTAAGAGCAATGGAGGGAAAATATTTCCATTAGTCAATTGGAAGAAGATTAAAAAACCACTAATGGAAGGAGGCCTCCATTTGTGCGATCTTAAAAATTAGAATCTGGCTCTAGGGGACAAACTCCTATGGAATCTGATAACAGGTAAACTATCCATGAGCAGTAAATTTATGTGGAAGAAATACTTTTCGGGCCCCTGGAAGAAATGTTTAGACAAGGAAACAAGAGTAAAAAAAGGATCCCCAATACTAACTATCTTTGAACGTGTGTTCCCCCGATTCAGAGAAGAATTAACTTGGATACCAGGCAATAGAAATAAAATTAGTATTTGGAACGATTATTTGTAAAGGAACACCCCTCTTGCAAGAGAAACTGAAATCCTCAATATCATATGTTGGATGCAGGAACAAGGACTTGTTTCACTCTGGGATATCTCCACTTGGAGCACCGACGAATCTTGGCTCAACTAGAAGATACCAAACTTTTCGAGGCCTCTGGAGGAATAAAAGAATAGGCGCCTCTCCTTGCTTTAGGGCTATGCGCCCATTTCTTCCACCACCAAAGACAAGAGAGGTTGGGGCTCAAAATCAGGATTATACTCCTCAACCTAGGGCTATTCCCTCTACTCTGAAGTTCCAAACGTTCCCCCTAAACGTGTTGTTTGGAAACGTGTATGACATTTTAAAAGCCTTCCTAAAATTAAGATTTTCATTTGGAATCTAGCTCATGGTAGTATTCTATCAGGGGATAATCTAAAAAAAAAAAAGGCTTCACAGGCCCCCATCGGTGTCGTCTCTGTCGCTCTCATAAAGACACTCCAGAGCATATTTTCCTAGATTTCTCATTTTTTAAGGAAGCCTGGGATCTAGCACTCGAACCATGTTCAAGAAAAATAACTATTTCAGGATCGTTGGCCTCTCTATTCAGCTCTTGGGATATGGTGTTTCCCTACTCCCTGTCTCAAAATCCTAATCTCAAATACTATTGGTTGACTCTCCCCAAAATGATTTTGTGGCAACTTTGGATGGAACGTAATGCCCATATTTTTAGAGACTCCTCTGCGTCTGCTGCTCAAGTAGTTGGTAAAATCAAAGTCCTATTGGGTGAATGTATTCAGTCTCTCTCCATGCCCACAAATAAATCTAAACTCCTTCCATAGGAGGTAGAATGACTAAAATCATTCCAGCAAATGGAGGTTTTGGTTCCATCTCAAGCTCCCCTTATTGAAGACTGGGATATTAGACTAGATCCGCCCCAGTTTGATAAGTGGAGAAGAGATCAAAAAATGTACTCCTTATTTTTTTATGGATCCTTAAAAGGAAATCCAGGGGCAGGAGGAGGGGGAGGTATTATCTATGATCCTTGGGGAACTGTTGTAATCCATTATGCCTGGAGCATTGGTACCGATAAAAATAACATGGAAGAAGCTCACGCAGTCTGGAAAGGTCTGGTTCAAATGAAATATCAAGGTATCCTAGAAGCTTTGATCTTTGGAGACTCACATATACTCATACAAGATATGATCACTACACCCAAAAGTAGTAATATGAAGCTATCCAATCTAATAAAGAGAATCCACTTCCTCTCCTGCTCCTTCCAAAAGATTGAGTTTTTCCACATCCTCGGATCTCTCAAATCTGAAGAAGACAGAGAAGCCAATAAGGAAAACCTCCTCAACAAGGGAGATATTCTTGTCAACAATGAGGTTCAAAAATCCCTCCTCCCCTAAGGCTCATTATTTCTTTTCCAGAAGTCGCGGCTACCAAGCTCAAAGTTTGTTTGATGTCCACGTGTTTTAGTCTCCTAGCAGTTTGTTTACAGACTATGACTTTTTATTTTTTGTTTAAATCAAGTCCTTCTTATTGTGTCTCGGTCTAACATCTAGGGTATATGCTTCTGATATTTGGATTCCATCTTTTCAAGAAGATGTATGATGGTCCTGTTCCAGTGGTTTAGCCACTATTTTTCTAATATATCTCATAACCAATTATTTAAAGAAAAATGATACAAAACAATACAAGAAAACAATTATATTATTCATTAGCAATGTAAGAGCATGGTACCCATTACAAATCCAAATAAAATTAGGTGTTACATAGGAAACTTATAGTTTGTGGTTAATTTAGAAGAACAAAATAACAATGATCGAAACACTGATTAATTATAGATTAATTGTATTTAAGTGATTTTCAAAGTTGTCTATTGAGTTTAACTTGAGTTGCGAGGAGGAATAATTGTTATCCATTACCAATCACCAACATAATCTATGTTGATGAGCATTAAAAATGATGCATATTAACAATAATATCATCCATTCGTAATTTAGGAATATGGTATACATTACAAATAATACAAATAAAAATTAGGTTACAAAGAAAAATTATAATTTGTGTTGAACAAGATAACAATGATAGAAACCAATAGGGTTGATTGCAAATCAAAATAAAAATTAGGTATATCAAAAGAAAATTATAATTTGTGATTAATTGAGAAGAACAAGATAATAATGATAGGTGCATTGGTGTAATTATAAATTAATTGTAATTTTGTGATTGTCAAAGTTGTTAATTAGGTTTAACTTGACTAGTTGGCAGTAAATATTGTTATCCTCTCCACCTAAGTAATTATTAAGACATTGTTTGGATTATATTATACAATAGTACACTTATATAGTATCCAACATAATGTATGTTATTGCAACTGGTTTGCATAGGATTGGTAACTAGTTTGCAATCTTCCATTCCGAACCTCTTTAGCACTTATCTGATATACTTAGTTTGAGAAATAAAAATTCCTTAGTTTCTTTGACATATCTTGATGTAGAGGTTGTTGTCTGTGCCTCCTTTCCATAGTTTGTCGGGATTTTTGTCATTGTTGTTTCTGAGCATTACTCTGTTTTGAATGTGAATTGTTGTGTCCATTGCATGTGTCCAAACAATATCTGACAATTTGGAATCCATTAGCATTGTTCGATCCATTTCCTGTGTAATTATCATCCATTATGATAATGTTTCTTTGTCTCTGAACCACTCTCTAAACCAATCTATGAATCCATCTTCTCGTCCACTGTCATATCTCTGTCCAAACCTGCTAATTGTTCTTACAAATACATCTATGTCCATATTGTGCAAGACTCTACTTGTGCAATTGTCCATAATGTGCAAGACTCTACTTGTGCAATTGTCCATAATGTTGACTCATTTATCACTATACTATCATGAAGTCTTGATTAATATATCAAACCGTACTTCTGCTAACTAACTTATATGAATCTATCTTCTCAAACTCTGCAACATGCTTGAAGGATGGTTCTTTTCTCTGTCACAGCTATCGCATAGACTCCCCCTGTCTAATATTCATATTACTTGGGAGTCTCTAAGATGGATGGCTCAGAATAATTCTTGCTTTTATGTGTATTCATCATCATATTCATTGGTAGATTCATCATCAACTTCATTGGTAGATTCATTATCTCTCAAAGCTCTGAATTCTTTATTTCTGTCTGTGGATTCATCTTTCACTACAATGCCTGAAAGCACAATCTCTTGAACCTGTTCCTTATTTACCCGTCCTTCCTTTATTTCAGTTATTTTCCAAACCTTTATGTATCTGACATATTTATTTTTCTCTGTAGAATTTTCTTCATCTCGTTTTATTGCCAATCTTGTGATCTCTGGTACCTGGTCTTTGTTCACATGCTCTTCCTATTTTCTTATCCATAATTTATTATATCTCATATCATTGTTCTCTTTCATGGAAGTATCGATAATGCTTCTACAATCACTGGCTATGTGTCCATATTTGTGACATTTGTAACAATCAATGTTACATGCAGCCACATAGGCACTTCTTGCTTGAACATTTATTTTATAGTCCTTGCAATCTGCAACCTTATGTCCAAAATTAGTACAATAAAAACAATGATCATAAAATATATTTGTGTACATGAGAGTGAATGATCTTCTTTGTGGTGTAGTCCTTCTGAATTTATTTCGTGATTGATCGTGATCATGATTGAAGCTTCTTTGTGGCCTGAACACAGATGGTCTTCTTGAAGATGTATCTTCAATAGTTTTCCTAGGTTTTGGTTGAACATGATTCCTTTCTTTGAGTAATTTTGCATTACTCTTTCTATTTTCTTCATTCTTCTTTTCTAGAAACCTAGAGTGCTTCTCTTCATTCTCTGTAACTGATGTGGATGTTTCTATCTCTTCAACATTCTTTCTGAGCTTGACGATTTTACTTCTCAATGTGACAACTTCTTCTTCAAGCTTCCCAACCTCCTCTTCTTTCTTTAATATCCGAGACTTCATGACTTCTTCTACTCTCTTCACTTCTTCAACCTGAATTTTTAATGTGATTATTTATTCTTCAAGTACTTTCTCTTCTTAATCAAACTCTGAATCAAGTTGGTTTAGATCATTAGTTATTTCCTTAATATGATCTATCAATATATTATCTCTGATTTCAACTTCTTCCTTCTATGCTGCTATGTTTTCTTCCAAACACTGCTTTTGATATTCAAGATTTTCTTTGATTTTTCTGGCTTCTTCTAGCTGAGTTCTTAAGTTATCGATGACCTGTTAGGATTCTTAAAAAATGTGAACACTTTCATTTTGTTTCATCAATTATTTCTTGAGTTCCTTGTTTTCTTCTCTTAGTTCATATAAAGCACTAATCGATTATGTCTCATAATTGTCTTCTTTTTCAATTTGTTTTTCTGTATCATTTCCTTCATGGAATTCTATTTCAAGATGTCCATTTTTTTCACAATTAAATCAAAACAACATACCTATGTTGATTATGTACTCTTCATCTTCTGAATTTGTTTGACATGGTGAACATGTTTCTTCTTGATCTGTACTTGCATCTTATTTGGCATTTTTTGAATCAATGATGGGTGAAGAATATATGTCATGTAACTTATCCCAAAGTTCTTTGGCTAATGAAAATTTACCAACCTTTTCTCTTAACAGATTAGGTAATCCTTCCCAAATGAAATCCATTGCTATTTTTTTATTCTTATTCAATTCCTTCTTGGTTGTAGTCTTTTCCCTTTTAAAACTATCATATCCTATAACAACTCATAGACAAATATAATGCCCCTGTGCCTGTAAAAATACTTCCGTCCTTATGCTCCACATATCATACTTTAAACCATTCTGACAATTAAACAATGGTACTCCATTCTCATAATAATCCATGATCTCCTTCCAGTGGTTAAACTGTTTCCTGAAGGAACCTTCTCTGAAACCAATTTTTGGATTACTGAGAGGGCGGGTGAATCAATAATAGAGGAATTTAATCCTTTTTCACCATAAAATTCAAGTGTTATATCAATGTATCATTATCACCCAATAGTTGTAGATTAAATGAACAAATGAAAAAATGATCAATCATACACATACACAATACACCAGTGTTTTACATGGAAACCCAAAGTGGGAGAAAACCAGACAATGCTTTTTCTTATATGTCTTTAAGAATTACATTGATTGGAAGAACCAACTTTCTTTGTTTTCCAGCTGCAACTGGAAGGAGTCTCCAACCCCCTAGTTTCTCAATCTACAACCTAAGGGAAGCTCCAAATCCCCAATTCTCTGGCTACAACCAAAAGGAGGCTAGAACCCGCTAGTTTCTCAGGCTACAACTTGAGGGAATCTCTAACTCCCCAATTCTCTGGATACAACCAGAGGGAGGCTACAACCCCATATGTTCTCTGGCTACAACCACCTTTCCTTGCCCCTTCCAACCTCCTTTATGTATTTTTGGCATAGGGGCAGACCTAGGGTTCAACGCTTCAATGACGCACCAACAAAAATCTAACTACCAGCCCATTCGACAACACCTATGAAACAAGCGAAGTCTCACCTGAGGTAGAGGAAGGGGGGGTTATAGGACTCAGGTGTCTGTAACCTAGCTAGGACACAGATTTGTGATTACAACACTTCACAGAGTAGTTAGGAACAACATTCATTAATATATCAGTCTTATTCACATCATATATCAAACCCTAAGTACAGTTCAACGCAGTAACAATAATAAAATATACATCATACTTAGCATCAGAAGTTAGGTATAACACATTCAACATAAACAAAGAACTAAGCATTCATATATCTATCTATTAATCATAACATTCAATGCACTAAGAAAATTCACAGCATAAACATTGCAACATAGAGAAAACCATCAACACTTGATATATGTGGTTCACCCCACTATGGGGATACGTCCACCAACTGATTCTTCTTCTATTCTTCTTCTTAAATCTCTTACATCCACCTGCTCCTGTGCACTAAGCCACAGAGCCAAGCTTCACACTAGACATGTGATCTACGCACTAAGCACCAGGTACACCTTCCCAAAATTAGGTCAAGGCACAAAGCCAACTCCTCTATGAAGCATAGAGAATTACATACATGTTATGTTGCAAAAAGAAACTCAAAACTACTTGCCTCTTGCACTTAGCTAGATACTACCTTCCTTTCCCGAAGCACACTTCACTACTTCTACATTACATTCCTTCCTATATATACTTTTACATCCCTTACAAAAATGCCTAATAATGGGAAAACCCATGGGCCCATATCCCAAAATCCTAATACACAAACCCTAATGAACCCCTTGTTGGGTCCACAAAATAAGTGAGATCCTGCAATCTCGGCTCTACCTGGGCACTCCATCTTCGACCATCTTGTCGAGGTCCAAAAGTGGTCAAACTCGACCAATGTTTCTTCAAAACTTAGTTGAGGGCCAAAATACCCCCAACACTCACCTGTGACTCGTCCCAAGTCACTCAGATCTAGGAAACACTTCTTCAAATGCATCGATCTTAGATCAAGCTTCCTTGACTTGTCACTTCACCTAAGATTCCTACTCAGCAAAATCCTGGAGTACTTGCTAGGTATCAGGCCCTTCCAGACGATGTTCCACTATTGCAACCACTTGTTCTAGTTGCGAGCCTTGTCCTTCGATCTCTTCAAACACCGTGAAGACTTAGTCCTGCAGTGGTTGTAGCCTCTATGTGACTTCCATGACTCTGCCCTGGATGGAAATAATCTATTATTGGGCCACATGTTGTTCTTTTGATCTCTTAATTCTCTCGAATACAGTGAGCTACTTCATCTGTGCTTAAATTGTCAGTGCATGTTGTTGTGCCTCCTGTAGCTACACTTCCAACTTCCTAAGCTCTGGGTCTTCCATGAGGCATTTGTAGGTCTGCGTGCTTATGTTGCTTATCTTCTTTCATTCTGAGGTGAGGATCTTGATCCTTTCCACTACGCTCTTAGCGGCTTCCTCCCTTTGGTTGCACACTTCCTATGGAGTGCCAGGTTCTGCTTGAAGTTCCAACTCCGTTACACTTGCTTGAAGCTGATGAACGACCTCAGTGAGCTTCATCACTTGAAATTGAACTTCCTCATGTTCCTCCTGTGTCGATCTTGGCACAGAGAGAAGTGATTTTCTCACTACTTCCTTGACTACAGTCTTCTCTGTGAGTAGTTGGTCCTTTTCCTTTTGTATCTTCTCTTTGTCTCCCTTGAGCATCGCCTGGAAATCATCTCTCTCATTTTCATATGTGGTTACATAGTACTGGGTAACTCATAATTTCTCCAATATATCCTCTTTTTCTTTCTTTAGGGCTTCTGTAGCTTGCTCCTTCTCTTCTTGGACTCCCTGAAGCCAAGCCTATGTTGCATCTACCAATATTCGAAGTTGGGTTGGTTCATCCCCCAACTCTACACTCTCCAATGAGGAGAGAACAATAGTTATTGTGCGGCTAGCTTGAATAGCTCGTTGTATCTCCTTCATCTCCTTCTCAACTCTTACATACAATTCTTCTTTCTTCACACCATATCTTTGTAATAGGTCCTCAGATGCATCCTCCATTGCTCCGCGGACTAGAATAATGTCATCCTCCATGAGTGCAGCCTATAGCTTGAGCTTACTTTCATGGGTATTCTTTCTTGTTAAAGGTTTCTATAGAGAAACCTTCCTCTTCTTTGACGTTTTTGTCTCAGTAGGGGGATCCTTCAGCAGTGTAGCTTCACCTCCTCCTTGTTTTTATCCTTCTTCCCCTCCCACTTCTTGATTTACTTAATCTCCTCCTCCTCCTACGGGTGAGCCAAGCCTACTTTCTTCTGAGGCACTGTCCTCCTCATCAGTATTTATGTCTTGGACTTCTTCATTTTTCTTCTTCTTCTTTGCATTGGTCTGTCCAACATGCTTGGCCCGGGTGACCATGGGTCTTCCGATGATGTCAGGGTCAGAGAGTTCTGCATCATCAACCGGTACAAGGAACTGTGCCAGACTCTAGTCATTCCTTGGTGATATCCTCCATATCTTCATCGGTCAAATTATAGTAGGACTATAATTTCTCCTTTCTCTCATCCCTGCATGCAATGATATATATGAAATGTCGATTTGTCCGAAACTTAGCTAATGGTATGTACTGGTGTACTTTTCATGGATTCATGTGAAGGAATGATTCTATTGCAACCATCAGCTGTTGATAGTAGGATTGGAACACTTCATTTGACTTCCACTGCTTTGACATGTTGTTCGTGTAGCACAGAGTGGAGAACTTCAAGGCCAATGGCTCCAAAGGTTCAATCTTCAGGAAGGAAGCTCCTTCCGGCATTTTCCAAGCGACAAATGTAATCAACACAAGCAACCAACTGAAATGGAACTTGTATCCTTGATCCTGCGCTTCGCGACAATCTTTCTCGAGCTCATTGACGAGGTAGCTCACCCAATTCATTTGCATCCCCTCCACGCATTTCCCTACAAGGTACACTACAAACTCGATGACCTGTGTTGGAAAGTTCTTTCTGATGATCTTGCCAACTATGAGTTGACAAGCTAGGTGCACTGCACCATCCTGGATGGAGGCTACCTTGTAGCCTCGATTTCCCTTCTCAACCTCGTTGTATGCCTCCTTTATGCATTGTTCCAATGAGCGATCTGAAGTCTTCCCTGGGTACAATTGTTGAGGGTTGGGTCTATGCATACTCTGTCATGTGATTAGGTGGATCAACAGTGGATCCACAATATTGCACATGTCGAGCCATAGGTATCCTCCATGATAGCACGACAAGAGGATTTTAACGCAAGCATTAACCTCTTGATGCCAGCCAAAGTGAGGGATCTTCATTATGTTCAATATCATGGACTGTGCAAGCTCCTTAATCCACGGTTGGGAGACTATGTGAGGCTTCTTTCCAGTCATCTTCATCAGGTATCTATGCAGTGCAAGCATCGTGTAGTTATTTCTGTCGTCGAGATTGAAGTCATTATTCTTCAATGCTAGGATCTGTCCCAACTGGCTTCCTTCTACATGTATCCCCTTCAAGATGTACGCGGTGATCAACATATACTATAATTCTCGTGGAATGATATCATGGTTAACCGCGCCATCCAAAGGCAGAATGTAATCAGGTAATATCGACGGGATCTTCTTCGCATTAGCCAAGTCATCGCGATGCTTACTTCGCTTCTTAGTAGTAGGGTTGGTACAACCCAAACTTCATCCAGTCGAGGGGGAAGCCTACAGTCCTTTGGTCGACGATGCCTATACTCCCTCGAACATAGCTCTGTCAACGATAAAATTCCTAAGAACCTCCTCGAAAGAATTTTCCATATCAGTGTGTTTGTCCGACATTCTCACTGTTAAATAGACCGGTTGGGGTATGTGAATGGACAGGTGGGGTAAACAATGGATGGTGAGGCATAGCTTCAGATAGCACAACTCAATAGACAATTAGTTCTCTCAGATAATCATGGGTGGCAAAGAGTGGTCCCGACGCATAGACCAATGGGTTAAATAAGAAATTTTCATAACAGATTCCTCCAATGGATAGGAATGCCTTAATTAATATGAATCAGCGCGTTGTGGTGCGATCACAATGTCCCAAACATGGTCTAGTCACCCATAAATGTGTTTCCTAGTCATTTGAAGCATCATTCTAATGGTCGAGGTGCCTCCAACAGTCATATAGCTTCTCCATGATGAAGTCCCATTCTTCGTGGTTTTGTTATTCCGACGAGGTTTAGAGCCTGCAAGCCTGCCTCCTGTGAAGTCTTCTCTAGAACTTCCTGTAATTTTTCTAACTTGTCTCTGTTCTTACTGAGATTCCTTGCCTTCGTTTCTATGATCCAAGTCTCTGGATTCCTCTTTCCATTATTATTCCTATCTTCTCTTAGCGTAGTAGCTTTGTGATGCTGATGTTCTTTCAAAGGGTTCAAAGGTAATACCTCTTTTCTTATTAACTCCAGGGTGGATATACTTTCTTCTTGCAAGGATAAGTCCTTCACACCTTCTTGCTCTCTTTCAAATTTGATAGCTAATTCTCTTGCATTATGCTGCTTCGACTCAACTTCTCGTGCTTCCATCAGTCGATCTATTCTTCTAGCTATGAGATCCCTTAGTTCTTTCTTTCTCTTTTCTATAGCTTCTTCCTTTTCTTTCCTTCTGATTTGGTCCTCCTTGATCCAAGTCTTTCCTAACAAAAGAGGAAAAGGGAATTGTTCTCAATAAACCTAATAACTTCAAATTATTCTTGATTCGATGTTCCATGGATGATAAAAGGTACATTAGTAACTCTTCCACATAGGGTTATCAGATTTCCTTTAAACAAGCCGATTCTTCCCAATGAAGGTATCCCAATAGGCTTACCAAAAATTTCCCAAGTGATTTCTATCATAATATTTACTGGTGTCTCTTCATCCAAGACACAGTCTATGTATAAGTCTCCTATTCTCATACTTATGCACTGTTTTTATTTCAAGATCTATGATAATCTGGCATCTTTGTGATTATCCATTATTTGTTTTAACTGTACTATCATAGTCTGAGATTTCTATGATTCTTTCTCTTTATTATTCTCTAACATGCTCTTATTTTCTTGACTCATGTTCATTTTTTCAACTTTAGCAATCATCCTTGGACAATCCTCAACTTCATGACCAACAATTTTACAACAAAGACAAATAGGACCTATACCAGGGCAATCCTTAGCAAGTTGTCTCGATCTTATGCAATTATAACATAATGTCAATCCTCTCTTTCTCTTATGTGTTCCCCAAATTCTCCTGTACTGCGCATTGGGATCACAGTGTTGAGCCTGTAATCTGCAAAAATTCTTTCTAGGTTCTTGCATCCACTTATTAGTCCAAAAATTATTTCTATGCATAGGAATAACATATCTTTCTCTATTTCTATCAAATTTATTCAGATCAACTCTTTCTTCTAACTGTACCCTAGCTTTCAGACTAGGACAAAATCTATCAAACATATCTAGATTCATGCTTTCGAAAAAAAAAATTCACTTATCTTACTCTATCTAAGCACAAACCTTTTACCTCTTTCAAGATATTACCTCTTTTTCTTCAAATCGGGTTTCCTTCTTAGCACATAGATTCGAAAGTCAAGTAGAACACTACGCACTACAGTATCAAATCTACACACAAAGATTCTATTTTCTTTACTTCAATTCCTAGCAATCACATTTTCAGGTCCCGACAACATAACCATTTGTTGGGAAAGGGGCAGACCCAGGCTTCAGCGCTTCAATAGTGCACCAAAAAAACCCTAACTACCGACACTTTTGAAAACACCTGCGAAAAAGGTGAAGTATCACTCGAGGTAGAGGTAGAGGGGGTTACAGAACTTAGGTTTTTGTAACCTAGCTGGGACACATATTGATTATTACAACACTTAGCATAGTAATTAGGAACAACATTCATTAATATATCAGTCTTATTCACATCGTAGATCAAACCCTAAGTACAATTCGATGCAATAACAATAATAAAATATACATCATACTTAGCATCAGAAGTTAGTTCTAAGACATTCAACATAAACAGAGCAGTAAGAATTCATAGATCTATCCATTATTCATAACATTCAATGCACTAAGCAAATTCACAACATAAACATTACAACATAAATAAAACTATCAACACATGATATACGTGGTTCACCCGAGTGTGGGGCTATGTCCACTAACTACTTCTTCTTCTATTATTCTGCTTCAATCTCTTGCATTCACCTGCTACTGTGGACTAAGCCACGGAGCCAAGATTCACACTAGACATGTGATCTATGCACTAAGCACTAGATACACCTTCCCAAAATCATGTCAAGGCACGAAGCCAACTCCTCTATGAAGAACAGAGACTTACATACATGTTTTGTTGCACAAAGCAACTCATAAATACTTGCCTCTTGCACTTATCTAGATATTACTTTGCTTTCACTAAGCACAGTTTTCTACTTCTACATTACATTCCTTCCTATATATACTTTTACATCCCTTACAAAAAGGCCTAATCATGGGTAAACCCATGGGACGACATCCCAAAATCCTAATACAAAAACCCTAATGAACCCCTTGTTGGGTCCACAAAATAAGTGAGATCCTGCAATCTCAACTCCACTTGGGCGCTCCATCTTCGACCTGCTTGTCGAAGTCCAAAAGTGGTCAAACCCGACCAATGTTTCCTCAAAACTTGGTTGACGACCAACATGTATAAGTAGAATGATGCAACCATTGTCACACTATCACTGTGAGATATACTCTTGTAAACTTGTACCAATCAACCTGCACCAAACAACCTTTACAAATAACATGAACCATGCATAAACCATGCATCAACCTGTACCTCAACTTGTACCATAAATAAGTGCATCAACCATGCACCAACCCGTACCTTAACTTTTAATCAGCCTGTACCATAAACAAGTGCATTAACCATGCACCAATATGTACCTCAACCTGTACCATCAACGAGTGCATCAACCATGCGCCAAATATGTACAATCATTTGTCAAATAAACATAAACTATGACTCATCAATATGTACCAACATCATCAAATATACACCTCATGTATGTGCGAACTCATCAACTACTTGTCTCAACCATGTACCCAACATGAACCTCAACCATATACCAAATACATATACAAATAAAACCATCAAAATTTGTCTAGCAATACATCACACTATCCATAACCAAATACTATATACTGTTACATCAAACCATGTGCCACAACCTCATTGTTATACAACCTCTATCTGTAACATACATCAACCAAAACCCCTCATCAATTTCATCATCCAAATCGAATTTGTAGCTCTGTAATAGACCTGGTGTATATGATCACATACCTCAAAAACTTCCTTAACTTTAACAACAAGAGACTAGAATTTTATCAAACTTTACTTTAGTCTCACATGACTAATTTTGGATTAGTCAACAACCTCATTGCAATAATCATAAATATGTACCTGTAATGAATAAATATATGAAAATGGTACCCAACGTTCTTTAGTGTATTTATGCAATTCCTCTAGATTTCACTATTTTGAACCTCTTAGAAAAGGAGTTATAGCAAAAATGGAATACCTTGTTGAATTATGGATTATTCTAGAGAGAAAACTTGTAGAGCATCCCCCACATGGAATATTTTTTGTATGGATATGAAAAATGTACATAGAATACGACAGACTATACTCTAACCAATACATTTGGTCTTACTTAATTTGGATCTGGTATGAATAAATTATGAGGTTTTTACCCGAAACACCTCTTTTAGACTAGTTTTAGGACTAGCCACAAACCCTATTTTCCACAACGTGTAACTCCAAAAATACAATGACCCACAAGCTAAAATTTGCATCACAGCTACTTGGATATGTTTTCTCAATGTCCTACCAATTTAATAGACTTAATCATTCTATAAAAAATGTTATTGTGAAAATGGTGAGATGACCTGTAAATAACATACCATAGAAAGCATCATCAAAATAATTTATCCTCGTTTGAATTTCGGTCTTCTTTACTTCACCTTCCCTATGAAGTTGATGTAGACCCCCTATCCCTCTTAAGGGTTGCGCAACCTCCCGGTCAGGATCTTCTGATTCTAGAGCCGAAATGGCTCTTCTGGTTCCAAACTTGAATCCTTCAAACGAACACACAGGTCCCCCACAAACGCTCAGTTGGATTTTCCAAGCACCAATCGTGAGCTCCCACACCACATGACCAAGAGTCGTGACCTTGCACTAAGCCAAAAAGGGCGCTTGTCGTGGACCGAAACTTCACAAGTCAAGAATCCCGTCCCTTTGTCCATCGAATCCCTGGTCATCGAAATGCTGAGATATCATGGACCGGGACTTCACAAGTCAAGCATCCCGTCCCTTCGTCCTTTGAACCCCCTGTTGTCGAAATGCCGAAATATCATGGGTCGAGACTTCACAAGTCAAGCGTCTCATCCCTTCATCCTTCGAACCCTCAGTTGCTGAAATGTTGAAATGTCTCAGCCCCTATTCCTTCGGGTTTTCTCGTTTCGTGAAATCAGGGTACAAGGGATATCTCTGCTCTTTGGAATCCCCAGTTATCGAAATGCCAAAATGTCCCAGTGCCTATTCTTTCAAGTTTTCGCATTTTGCAAAATATGGGTGCAAGAGATATCTGTGCTCCTTGGAATCCCTGGTTGCCGAAATGCCGAAATGCCGAAATGCTGAAGTTCATTGGCATTCGATCAATGACTCACGATAATCCCTGGGATCTATGGTCCACTTCCGACCTTGCTATGTCGTTATTTCGCAATTCAGGGTTTGGGAGACAAGGACCTCTGTCCTTCCAATTTGCGATACCCGAAATCGTGAAATGGACCAATGGTCCATATCTATTTGAGATTGATGGTCACTATTCCTCCTAAGCTTTGGACATCAAAAATCCCTCGCCGCTAACCTCCTCGTAGCTCTACCTTATCCAACGGTTGGCGGGGTTTTGACGTTTCTCCTCAAGGACTCTCCACCGTCTGTTCAGATCTTCGAGGTCTCCCCTCCTGGATCTATGTAGCGTTAAAGCCTGTGCTTCTCCCTCAAATCGAACGGTCTGTGGGATCTTCCACCGCAATCCAATGCTCGACGAAATTGTTCCTCCTGAGCTTTTACTCACTTCAGACTTAGAATATTTTCTAAGTCTTCGAAGACTCGGTCTTCATTCCTTCCAGGGAATGAGTTCCTGGATCTCGATAACACTTTCTGAAGCATTATCCCTCCTGATCTTTGTCTGGTTCAGACTTCAATTTCCTACACACTCCTTGCATTTGAGGGATTTTGATAACTCAGATCCATGGTATTTATTGCAGAGAAATTCCACATGATCTCCTTACATTCCTTGTTGGCTCGATGCACACCTTGTAGAGCTTCCATTGAAGAGAAACAATTGAAACTGGAAAAGCTCACAGTTCCATCCACTTGTTCATGTAAAAATAAATGACAGGAAAATGCACACAGTCCACACACCATATATTTGGATCAATTTTCCATTTTGTTATATTCACAAGTGCCCAATGGCTACAGAATACATTCAAAATTACAGTAACTCAAAACACTGAGATCTCCTGCTAACTCGCAGTTCTCTCTTACAACTAATTTCTCTCTATATTGCAGCTCTCTCTAACTGGGTGTACAAACTTCTACATAACTCAAAAATGTTTCTAGGGTTTCCCCTGGCTACTTTCCTACTCTAAAATGTATCCTATGCTATCTTAGTTTAGTTGCATTCCAGAGCCGAAGTGGAAACCCCTTCTCTATTTACAATTTCAAAACTTGCCTCAAAGGGTAAAATTAGGCACCGGTTCAAGCGTGCTTCCAAAGGTGAATTTCGACGCTGAGTGGAGGCAGATTATGAAATCGGTTGTAACTTCCCACATTGAAGTTCTAGAAGAACTCTCATGTGTTGAGTGGTCTCACCTTTGTGTGCTTGCCAACGATGCTTCTGCATCATACTCCCCTTGACAAAAATTCATGGACTCCTGTCTATGAGCTCCTCTACTGACTTTCCCTGCTTCTGGATAGTAGCTTCATTTTCCCAAATGGCATCTTCTATTGGGTGTCCCTTCCATTTGAATAGATACTCAAAATAATTCTTCCTCCTAGTCTTCTTGCCAATCCTTTGATCTAGAATCTTCTTCATTTGTAGCTTCTCTGCCATAGGCATCTTCTTCTCCCACTGAATCTTTCCTTGATCTTATGATCCTTCTGTGTCGTATTTCTTATAAGGGTATAGGTCTGAGACATTGAATATGGGTGAAATGCCCACACCATCTGGCAGCTCAATCTCATAGGTGTTTGCATCAAATTTCCTCAAGATCTTATAGGGTCCTATCTTCTTCATCTTCAATTTGTTATATGTTCCCCTAGGGAACCTGTCCTTGCTGAGATGTGATAAAACCTGATCTCCCACTTCAAATTGAAGTTCCCTGCAATGTTGTTCAACTCTGTGGTTTTATTTATGGTTATAACTCTATAATTTTTCTTTGATCCGACTATGGAGTCTCTGCATTTCAGTAGCAAAATCCTTTGCTCCAGTGCTTTTGATCTCACCCTGTTCCAAGTTTCTCAACTCAGACACTCCCCTGGGTTGCATTCCATAGAGTATTTGGAATGGACTCCTTCCATTGCTCCTGTTTGGTGAGTTATTGTATGAAAATTCTACTTGTGGAAGAATCTGATCTCACTGGTTATGGTGTTCAGTAACCAGACTTCTCAATAAGTTCCCCAAACTTCTATTTACCACCTCATTCTGCCCATCTGTCTTAGGGTGATAATCTGAGCTGAAGGAAAAATCTTTCACCATATTCTTCCACAGCATCCTCCAAAAGTGACCAACAAATTTTGTGTCTCTGTCTGTGACAATGCTCCTGGGTAGACCGTGAAGTCTCACAACTTCTCTGAAAAATAGATTTGCAACATGTGTTGCATCACTGGTCTTCTGGCATGGGATGAAATGTGCCATTTTTGAGAACCTATCCACCACCATAAATATGGAATCGAATCCCATTTGTGTTCTTGGAAATCCCAACACAAAATCCATTCTTATTGCATCCCAAGGCCTCTCTGTTATTGACAATGGTTGATACAATCTAGTGTTCTGTCTTTTCCCCTTTGCATGTTGGCAGATCCTACATATGTTCACAAATTTTATCACCTCTTTTCTCATACCTAGCCAATAGTATGAACTCCTCAACTGTGCAAACATTTTATCATGGCCAAAATTTCCAACCAATCCTCCACTATGCTTCTCCTTCAGAAGATTGTCCCTCATTGAGCATCTTGGTATGCACAATTGATTTCCTCTGAACAACAATCCTTCCTGAACCATATACTCTATCCACTGACTTCTATCTCTCAATATAGGTCTTGTACATGCTTCGTAGGCCTCCTTGAAATATGTATCATCACAATACATATCCTTAAGGTGTTCAAAACCCAAGGTCTCCACCTGGAATTCTTGCAGAATTAAACATCTCCTACTTAACACATCAACAACTTTGTTAGCATTCCCAGCAATATGTTTTATGACAAAAGTAAAAATTTTCATAAATTCAACCCATTTTGCATGCCTCTGATTCAGTTTTTCTTGTCGGGTTATGAATTGTAAATCTTGGTTATCATTGTACAAGACAAACTCTTGTGGGGCAAGATAATACCTCCATTTCTTCAATGCTTGAATTATGGCATAGAACTCCTTGTCATATGTGGATTATTTCCTCTTGGTCTCATTTAGCTTCTTGTTGAAATAGGTAACAGGTCTATTATCCTGACTCAAAACTGCTCCTATTGCAACTCCACTTGCGTCACATCTTACCTGAAATGTCTTCCCAAAATTTGGCAAGACCATAATTGGTCATTCTATTATCTTCTCCTTCAGTATATTGAATCTCCTTTCAACCTCCTCTGTACATTTAAAATATTTGTGCCACTTCTTCACTATATCCATCATGGGTGCACAAATCCCACTGAAGTCTCTAATGAGATTTCTATAAAAACTTGCTAAACCATGAAATCTCCTTACCTCAAACATGCTCCTTGGTGACGACCACTCCCTGATCACTTTCACCTTCTGTGGATCCATCTTCAGTTCATTCCAAGAGATCATGAAACCCAAATAAATGATTTATGTCTTCATAAAAGAGGGCTTCTTCAAATTGATCAGCAACTTCTCCTACTGTAGCCTCCTCATTACTAGCATTAGGTGCCTCAAATGCTCCTCTTTACTCCTGCTAAAGATCAATATATCATCCATATATACAACCACGAACTTGCCAATGAAATCTTTCAGAATTTCATTCATCAACCTCATAAAAGTACTCGAGGCATTTGTTAATCCAAATGGCATAACCAACCACTTGTATAGACCTTCATTCATCTTAAAGGTTGTTTTCCACTCATCACCTTCCTTCATCCTGATCTGGTGATATCCACTTTTTAGATCTATCTTAGAAAAGAAATTTGCTCCACTTAAGCAATCCATTAAATCATCCATTCTCAGTAAAGGAAATCTATACCTGATGGTGATCTTGTTGATGGCTCTCGAGTCTATGCACATTCTCCATCCTCCATATTTCTTTGGGCTTAACACAAATGGTACTGCGCATGGGCTCAAAATTTCTCTGACCAAACCCTTATCCAACAATTCTTGGACTTGGTTCTTCACCTCCTCATTTTCTCAATGTGTTAATCTATACACTGCCTTGTTCGGCAGGCTTGCTCTTGGTATCAAGTAGATATGATGAATGATACTCCTGATGGGTGGCAATGAGTTTGCCAGCTCATCCACCACTATATCACCAAAATTATCTAGCAGCTCCTGAACTTCTTCAGGAAAATCATCCATTGATGTACTCGTAAGGATGACTCTAGGATTCCTCACTGTAGCGAACTGCATCTTCTGTTCTTCCTTGACATATTTTAGGAGTTCCTTCCCACTCATGAGAAGTATGCTTGTGTTGGCTTCCTCTTTCGCTCTCTTCTCCTCCATTGGAAGCAACATATGCGTCCTACCATTCTTATCCAATGTATATGTGTTTTTCCTCCCATCATGAATGACATTTATGTCAAACTACCATGGTCTTCCTAACAAAATGTGGCATACATCCATGGGAATTACATCACATAGGATTTCATCTTTATATCCTCCTATTTTAATCTCAACTAGGAATTGTTTAGTGATCGTTACCTAGTGTCCTTTTTGCAGCCATGAGACTTTGTATGGCCTTGGATGTGCAGTTGTCAGCTCCAATTTCTCCACCATATCTGTGGATACTAGGCTGTCAGTAATCCCACTGTCAATGATCACCTTGCATACTTTATCCTTAGTCTTGCAAGTTGTCCTGAAGAGACTGTTTCTCTACACTAGTTTTTCAATTTCTGCCTCTAGTTTTAAGAGAACTTTTCTCAACATCAGGGATGCTCCATCCCCTGCTCCTTTTGCCTCAACATCTCTTCGTTGTGATTCTGAAATGTGATCTTCTCCTCCTTCCTTCTTCTTCTTGGGACATTCCCAAGACATGTGCCCTATATTTCCATAGTTATAGCACCTTACTCCTCCTCTGCCTCTTCCTCTAGAAGAGTTTCTTCGCCCACTCTGTCTCCCCCATGAAATTCCTCCTCATTCTGAGTGATTGTGTGGTTTCTTAGCCTTGTCCTTAGACTGATGTTCTTTGTCACAGTTAAATCCCTTGCTTTTTCTTGGGACCAAGCTTTTACCTCTTCCTCGTTGGTTTTGTTTTCTGGTCAGCTTCTCCTCTGCCTTCAGCACAAACTGATAAGCATCCTCCACGGTTCTGACTGACATCATGTTGAGCTCATCTTGGATCTCATATATCAAGCCATTTATATATCTAGCGACTTTCTCTTCGTCTCTCTCCCATTGTCCAATTCTGATGTTCAGCAGGTAGAACTCCTCGGTGTACTCCTTGACTGTCATCCCTTTCTATCTCAGGTTCTATAGCTTCCTAAATAGATTGATCTGGTAGTCTTTGGGTATGAACATAGCCTTCAGTTTGGCTACCATCCTGTCCCAACTTTTTATCTTCTGTTTGCCTTTACTTCTCCTCTCAGCCTGCAGTTCATCCCACCACAGTGTTGCATTCCCTTTTAGCCTGGTGACTATCTACTTCACCTTCTTCTCCTCATCGACATCTTCATAGTCAAAGTATTTGTCCATGGACCTTATCCAGTCCAACAGTTCTTTAGCATCTAGATTTCCCTCGTACATGGGGACCTCTATCTTAGCTCTGCCTCCTAATCTAGCAACTGCTCTCAATAAACGTTCTTCTGCAGCATCCTCTCCTGCATCTTCTTCAACCTTAACCTCTTCACTTTATGCATCACTGACATCCCCAATGTCAAGTTCTCTTCTCTGTGTTGCTTCCATTGTTTCCAATCAGGCACAAATATCTCGCATCTCCCTCTCTACAGCACGGTTGGCTAAAGGCAGCTCTCGTCTTCTCAACAACATTATGTCGACTATCTATCACACACATAGTACAACTATGAGTTCTCTGTCTCCCTCTTTTCCTCCTTCACTTGAAGTCTACAAATGAAAAAACTTAGGCTCTGATACCAGCTGATGCATACCCCCTATCCCTCTTAAGGGCTATGCGACCTCCCGGTCAGGATCTTCTGATTCCAGAGCCGAAATGGCTATTCTAGTTCCAAACTGGAATCCTTCGAATGAACACATAGGTCCCCCACAAATGCTCAGTTGGCTTTTCCAAGCACCAAGAGTGAGCTCCCACAGCACACGACTAAGAGTTGTGACCTTGCACTAAGACAAAAAGGGCGCTTGTCATGGACCGAAACTTCACAAGTCAAGTGTCCCATCCCTTTGTCCTTCTAATCCCCAGTCATCGAAATGCTAAAATATCATGGACCAAGACTTCACAAGTCAAGCGTCTCGTCCCTTCGTCCTTTGAACCCTCGGTTTCTGAAATGCCGAAATATCATGGGTCGGGACTTCACAAGTCAAGCGTCCCGTCACTTCATCCTTCGAACCCCCGATTGCTGAAATGCCAAAATTTCCCAGCACCTATTCCTTCGGGTTTTTGCGTTTCACAAAATCAAGGTACAAGGGATATCTCTACTCTTTGGAATCCCCAGTTGCCGAAATGTCGAAATGTCCCAGCGCATATTCTTTCGGGTTTTCGCGTTTCGTGAAATCTGGGTGCAAGGGATATCTCTGCTCCTTGGAATCCCCAGTTGCAGAAATGTCGAAATGCCGAAGTGCCTTGGCATTCGATCAATGACTCACAATAATCCCTAGGATCTACAGTCCATGTCCTACCTCGCTATTCCACTATTTCGCGATTCGGGGTTTTGGGAGACAAGGACCTCTTTCCTTCCAACTCGCGGTACCCGAAATCATGAAATGGACCAATGGTCCAGATCTATTTGAGATCAATGGTCACTATTCCTCCTGAGCTTTGGACGTCAAAAATCCCTCGCCGCTAACCTCCTCGCAGCTCCACCTTATCCAAGGGCTGGCAAGGTTTCGACGTTTCTCCTCAAGGACTCTCCACCGTCCGTTTAGATCTTCGGGGTCTCCCCTCCCGGATATACACAACGTTAAAGCCTGTGCTTCTCCCTCAAATCAGACAATTTGCGGGATCTTCTGCTACGATCCAACGCTCGACGACGTTCTTCCTCCTGAGATTTTACTCACTTCAGAATTAGAAGATTTTCTAAATCTTCGAAGACTCTGTCTTCATTCATTCTGGGGAATGAGTTCCTGGATCTCGATAACACTTTCCAAAGCATTATCCATCCTGAGATTTGTCTGTTTCAGACTTTGATTTCCCACGCACTCCTTGCGTTTGAGGGATTTCAATAACTCAGATCCACGATATTTCTCATAGAGAAATTCCTTCTGATCTCCTTACGTTCCTCTCTGGCTCGATGCACACCTTGCAGAGCTTCCAATGAAGAGAAACAATTGAAACTGGAAAAAATCACAGTTCCATCCACTTGTTCATGTAAACAGAAATGAAAGGAAAATGCACACAATCCACACACCATATATTTGGATCAATTTTCCATTCTGTTATATTCACAAGTGCCCAATGGCTACAAAATACATTCAAAATTACAGTAACTCAAAACAATGAGATCTCCTGCTAACTTGTAGTTCTCTCTTACAGCTAATTTCACTCTGTATTGTAGCTCTCTCTAACTGGGTGTACAAACTTCTACATAACTCAAAAATGCTTCTAGGGTTTTCCCTGGCTACTTGCCTACTCTAAAATTCATCCTACGTTATCTTAGTTCAATCGCATTCCAGAGCCAAAGTGGAAACTCCTACTCTGTTTACAATTTCAAAACTTGCCTCAAAGGGTCAAATTCGGCACCGGTTCAAGCGTGCCTCCAAAGGTGAATTCCGACGCTGAGTGGAGGCGGATTCTGAAATTGGTTGTAACTACCGATGTTGAAGTTCTGGAAGAACTCTCATGTGTTGAGTGGTCCCGCCTCTGTGCGCTTGCCAACGATGCTCCTACATTAGAAATTCTCCTTAGATATCCTTTGGTTGCCTCAGTCACTTGTAGATATTCAATATGCTCAAGTGTTATTAAAATCAAAGTGCCTTGTCTCTTATTTATAATTTCATGTAGCTTCCTCAAGGGGTTACCTTTTAACCATCTTAACCCACTTTCCTTATTTTAGGGTTAACCCACTTCTAACTTCTCAATTAATTTTTTTATTTCAATACTTTCTTTTGTATTCACTTTGAATTATAGTACACTCATCAATTCACTTTATTGTTTACCTTCTCAAATCTCTTAAACCACTTTGACTACTTTGGCCTTTTGGGGCTTCTAGATGACTCATGAGGGTTCTCCAACTTCACATGGCCATAAATATCTAACCAGGAGGAGTTATGTGATGTTCCACATACCAATGGAAATGGAATGAAATGTACTATCCATATAGAATAGTCATTCCTGCAAATATATCAAAATTCATACCATTATCCATCAAACAAACTTGGGTCCATTACCCAAACCTGGGTTCTCCAACTTCTCATGGCCATAACTCTCTAACCGTGAGGAGTTATGTGACGTTCCACATACCACCAAAAATGGAATGACATGTACTATCCATATATAATATTATTACCTTAAAATAAATTAAAACTCATACCATTATACATGAAACAACCTTGGTTCCATTACCCAAAATTTTTTTCTACCAAAATTTGCTACTGGACTTTCTCCAAGGGTTGACATCAAACACTAAGGATTGAAATCAATCTATAATATCACTCTCCAATGGTTAACATCAATGAAAACCAACAATGCATACCAACTATCCATCAACCTAAGCCAATTGTCTGACAATATCCCCCTTTGGCATTGATGACAACACCAACATTGATGGAAACACTTAGTCATGATAACATTCATTCTTATACTCCTCATCAATGTTTCTATCTCTCCCCCTTTGACATCAATGGAAAAATGTGGGGTTGCTCCCCTGGCTGAACTCTCCTTGTGGTTGCTCCCCATGTCTACATTCCTTTTATTTTTATTTGTGTTTATAAGTCTCTGATTACTATATCCCCCTTCATATGAATAATATCTCCCCCTTTGAAAAAGGGTATCACCTTGAAGTCATATCGCTCATTCTTCCCTTTTGACAATCACTCCCCTTGGAAACATGTCTCTATGATCTCTCTCCAAGAATTTACCTTTGCATCTAATAAATCTCTCCCCTTTGTCATCAATGGGAAAGGTATCTTTCCATCCGGGGATGCTCCCCCTAATAAAACTCTTCTTGAAACTAATCTCCCAACCTGAATTGTCCTATTTATGGTGTTTCCTTGTATACATCTAATACATATCAGATAAGCATTCAAAAGATTTCATTTTGGAGTAGAAATTAATCCTAGTCTCTGGCAAAGATACTCAAAGGATTCCTGAGGAATAGGTTTTGTAAAGATGTCTGCCACTTGTTATTTTGTGCCCAAATGTTCAACTCTAATGTTCTTCTTTGCAACCTGTTCTCTTAGAAAGTGATACTTTATTGGAATGTGCTTCGTCTTGGAGTGCATCACCAGGTTCTTTGAGATACTGATGGCACGTGTATTATCACAATAGATTGAAATGGGATCATCATACTCAACCTGTATATATGTCAGAGTTTGTTTTATCCATAGAACATGTGTACAACATGTTCTTGTTGCAATATACTATGCATCGACTATAGATAAGGATATTGATGATTGTTTCTTGCTTAACTGTGATACTAAGAAGTCACCCAAGTAGAACGTTGCTCCATTGGTGCTTCGTCAGTCATCAATGCAACCCGCCCAATATGCATCTGTGTAGCCAATAATTGATAGATCCTTTTCTTTTGGATACCATAATCCAAACTCTTCTCTTCCTTTGAGATATTTGAACATCCTCTTCATTGATTATACATGTGATTCCTTTGGTGCTTCTTGAAATTGTGTCACATGTCCCACTGCCTCCATTACATCTGGTCTGGATGTTATCACATATAGTAATATACTAATCATTGACCTATATTTCTTCTGGTCTGTAGACTTTGAATCATCATCTTTTATCAACTTGCAACTGGTTTTCATAGGAGTGGTAACTAGTTTGCAATCTTCCAATCTGAACCTCTTTAGCATTTCTCTGATATACTTAGTTTGAGAAATAAACATTCCTTGGTTTCTTTGACATATCTTGATGTAGAGGTTGTTTTCTGCACCTCCTTTCCATATTTCGTATGGAGTTTTGTCATTGTTCTTTTTGAGCATTACTATGTTTTGAATGTGAACTATTGTATGCACTGCATGTGTCCAAAAAATATCCGTCAATTTGGAATCCATTAGCATTGTTCGAGCCATTTCTTGTGTAATTATCATCCATTATGATAATGTTCCTTTGTCTTTGAACCACTCTCTAAACCAATCTATGAATCCATGCTCTCCTCCATTGTCATATATCTGTCCAAACCTGCTAAGTGTTCTTACGAATCCATCTTTGTCCATACTATCCAAGACTCTATTTCGCAACTATCCATAATATTGACCCATTTATCACTATACTATCATGAAGCCTTCATTAATTTATAAAATTGTACTTATGTTAGCTGACTGCTCTGAATTTGTCTTCTCAAACTCTGCAATCTTCTTGAAGGATGGTTATTTGGTCTGTCACAGCTATCGCATAGACATCCCCTGTCTAATATTCATATTACCTGGGAGTCTCTAAGACAGATGGCACATAACAATTCCTTCTATGATGTGTATTCATCATCATCTTCATTGGTAGATTCATCATCATCTTCATTGGTAGATTCATCATCATCTTCATTGGTATATTCATTATCTCTCTAATATCTGACTTCTTTCTTTCTGTCTATGGATTCATCTTTCACTACAATGCCTAAAAGTAAAATATCTTGAACTTGTTCCTTATTTATCTTTTCTTCATTTATTTCAGTTATCTTCCAAACCTTTTTGTATCTGACATCTTTCTTTTTCTCTGTAGAATTTTATTCATCTCGTTTTATTGCCAATCTTGTGATCTCTGGTACCTGGTCTTTTTTCACCTGTTCTTCCCGTTTTCTTATCCATACTTTCTTATATCTCATATCAGTGTTCTCTTTCATGGAAGTATCGATTATGATTCTATAATCACTAGATATGTGTCTATAGTTATGAAATTTGTAACACTCAATGTTACGTGTGGCCACATATGCACTTCTTTCTTGAACATTTCTTTTATAATCCCTGCAATCTACAACCTTATGTCCAGAATTAGTACAGTAAAAACAATGACCATAAAAGAAATTTGCATACCTAGGAGTGAATGATCTTCTTTGTGGTGTAGTCCTTCTGAATTTTTTCCTTGACTGATCATGATCATGATTGAAGCTTCTTTGTATATTGAACACAAATGGTCTTCATGAAGATGTATCTTCAATAGTTTTCTTAGATTTTGATTAACCATGATTCCTTCCTCTTTGAGTACTTCTGCATAACTCTTTCTATTTTCTTCATTCTTCTTTTCTAGCAACCTAGAGTGATTCTCTTCATTCTTTGAAACTGATGTGGATGTTTCTGTCTATTCAACGTTCTTTTTTATCTTGATGATTTTACTTCTCAATGTGACAACTTATTCTTCAATATTCTCAACCTCTTCTTCTTTCTTTAATATTTGAGGCTTCGTGACTTCTTTTGTTCTCTTTGCTTCTTCAAGGTGAATTTTTAATGTGATTATTTCTTCTTCAAGTACTTTCTCGTCTTGACCAAACTCTGACTCAAGATGGTTTAGATCGTTAGTTCTTTCCTTAATATGATATGTCAATATCTTCTCTTTCATTTCGGCTTCTTCCTTTTGTGCTGCTATGTTGGCTTCCAAACACTTCTTTTGATATTCAATATTTTCTTCGATCTTTCTGGCTTCTTCTAGCTGAGTTCTTAAGTTTTCGATGGCCTGTTGGGATTCTTCAAAAAAGTGAACACTTTCCTTTTGTTTCATCAATTATTTCTTGAGTGACTTGTTTTCTTCTTTTAGTTCATCTAAAGCACTAATCAATTCTTCCTCATAATTGTCTCTTTTTCAATTTGTTTTTCTATCTCATTTCCTTCACAACATTCAATTTCAAGATGTCAACGTTTTTTAAAATTAAAGAAAAACAACATACCCCTATTGATTATGTAATCTTCGTCTTCTGAATCTATTTGACATGGTGAACATATTTCGTCTTGATCTGTGCGTGCATTTTCTTTGACATTTTTTGAATCTGCGATGGGTGAAGAATATATGTCATGTAACTTATCCCAAATTTCTTTGGTTGATGAACAATTACCAAACTTTTCTCTTACCAGATTAGGTAATCCTTTCCAGATGAAATCCATTGCTATTTTATTATTCTTCTTCAATTCCTTATTGGTTGTAGTCTTTTCCATTTTCAAACTATCATATCCTGTAATGATTGATAGCCAAATATAATGCCCATGTGCCTGTAAAACTGCTTTTGTCCTTACGCTCCACATATCATACTTTAAACCATTCTGACAAGTAGCACTCCATTCTCAAAATAATCCATGATCTCTTTCCAGTGGTTAAATTGTTTCCTGAAGGAACCTGCTTTGAAACTAATTGTTGGATTACTGAGAGGGGGGGGTAAATCAATAATAGAGAAATTTAATCCTTTTTCACCAACAAATGCAAGTGTTATATCAATGTAGAATTATCATCCAATAGTTGTAGAGTAAATAAACAATGAACAAATGAGAAATCATACACATACACACTACACCAATGTTTTACATGGAAACCCAAAGTGGGAGAAAACCAGAGAATGTGTTTTCTTATATGTCTTTAAGAATTACATTCATCGGAAGCACCAACTTCCTTTGTTTTCCAGCTGCAACTGGAAGGAGGCTCCAACCCCATAGTTTCTCAGGATACAACTTGAGGGAAGATCCAACTCCCCAATTCTCTAGCTACAACTAGAAGGAGGCTACAACCCCCTAGTTTCTCAGGCTACAACCTGAGGGAATATCCAACTCCCCAATTCTCTGGCTATAACACGAAGGAGTCTACAACCCCTATGTTCTTCGGCTACAACCGGAAGGTGTCTACAACCACATATCCTTGCCCCGTCCAACCACCCTGAAGTATAAGTAGAATGATCGAACCACTATCACACTATCACTGTGAGATATACTGTTGTAAACATGTACCAATCAACCTGCACCAAACAACCTATACCAATAACCTAAACCATGCATCCACATGTACCTCAGCCTGTAATCAACTTGTATGATAAAAAAGTGCATCAACCATGCACCAACCTGTACATCAACTTGTAATAAACATATACCATAAAAAATTTCATCAACCATACACCAATCTATACCTCAGCCTGTACCATCAACAAGTGCATCAACCATGCACCAAATATGTACTAATCATGTATCAAATACACATAAACTATGACTCATCAAGATGTACCAACATCATCAACTATACGCCTCATGTATGTGCCAACTCATCAACTACTTGTCTCGACCATGTACCCAACATGTACCTCAACCATATACCAAATACATATACCAATATAACCATCAAAATTTCTATAGCAATACATCACACTATCCATAACAAAATACTAATCATTACATCAAATCACGTGCCACAACCTCACTGTTATACAACCTTTATTTGTAACATACCTCAACCAAAATCCCTCATCAATTCCATCATCCAAATCTGATTTGTAACTCTGTAATAGACATGATATATATGATCATATACCTGAAAACCTTCCTTAACTTTAACAACATGAGACTAACATTTTATCAAACTTTACTTTAGTCTCACATGATTAATTTTGGATTAGTCAACAACCATAAATTGCAATAATCATAACTATGTACCTGTAATGAATAAAGATCTAAAAATGGTACACAATGTTCTTCAATGTATTTTATGAAATTCCTCCATATTTCACTACTTGGAACCTCTTAGAAAAGGATTTACATACCTTGTTGAATTATGTCTTATTCTAGAGAGTGAACTTGTAGAGCATGCCCCACACATAATATTTTTTGTGTGGATATGAAAATTGTACACAAACTACTACATACTGTAATATAACTCATACATTTGGTCTTACTGAATTTGGATCTATTATGAAGAAGTTATGACGTTTTTACCCGAAACACCTATTTTATACTAGTTTCAGGACTAGCCACAAACCCTATTTTCCACGGCATGTAAATCCAAAAATAAAATGACCCACAAGCTGAAATTTGTATCAAAACTACTTGGATATGTTTCCTCAATGACCTCCCAATTTCACAGTTTGAATCATTCTAGAAAAAAAGTTATTGCGAAAATGGTGAGATGACCTATAAATAACATACCTTAGAAAGCATCATTAAAAGAATTTATCCTCCCTTGAATTTTGGCCTTCTTTACTTCACCTTCCCTCTGAAATTTAGATTATATATCCTTTGGTTACCTCAGTCACTTGTAGATATTCAATATTGTCAAGTGTGATTAAAATGAGAGAGACGTGCCTCTTATTTATACTTTCATGTAGCTTCCTCGAGGGGTTACCTTTTAACCATCTTAACCCACTTTCCTTATTTTAGGGTTAACCCACTTATAATTTCTCCATTAACTTTATTATTTAAATATTATATTTTGTATTCACTTTGAATTATAGTACACTCATCACTTCACTTTATTATTTACCTTCTAAAATCTCTTAAACCACTTTGACTACTTTGACCTTTTGGGGTTTCTAGATGACTCATGAGGGTTCTCCAAATTCACATGGCCATAACTCTCTAAGTGTGAGGATTTATGTGAAGTTCCACATACCAATGGAAATAGAATGACATGTAATATTCCTATAGAATAGCATTTCTTGCAAATATATCAAAATTCATACCATTAACCATCAAACAAACTTGGGTCCATTACCCAAACTTGGGTTCTCCAACTTCTCATGGCCATAACTCTCTACCCGTGAGGAGTTATGTGATGTTACAAATACCATAGGAAATGGAATTACATGTACTATCCATATAGAATATTCTTACCTTAAAATATATTAAAACTCATACCATTATACATGAAACAACCTTGGGTCCATTACCCAAACCTTTGTGCTACCATAATTCACTACCAGACTTTCTCCAAGGGTTGACTTCAATCACTAAGGGTTGACATCAATCTAAAATATCAATATCCAATGTTTGACATAAATGAAAACCAACAACCCATACCAACTGTCCATCAACCTAAGCCAATTGTTTGACACCTCAAACCATTCCTAAATGATATTTTTTATTTCATTCTTCTGTGCAAAAGCATGCCTATACGAACACACATTGGATGGTAGACTACTAGGAATTAGTGGAAAATCATGCTCACCCCCATTGAAGGAGGTAAAAATTGGGGTGTTTCAAATACATTTTGATGTTTATAAATGACCAACTCCAATTTAAGGTGAATTTCCGATGGGGGGGTGTCGACTACGTGAATGGCATTGAACTATACAATAATGAATATGTTCATTTTCTTCAATAAATTTTCTATGCAATGAGAAATGATAATATCACGGGAAGTATATGTAATATGATTAAGAGTATGTTTGTGTCTATATTTAGTGAATCTCATGTATAAATTCTTGAAATCCATGGTCACAGGTCCCAAAGTGTTCTTCCCCTAGAACTACATTGCAACCAACCATTTCAATAAAAAGAATGTGAGTTTGAGATGATGCTCAACCATTTGGAGTTTCAAATTTTCCATATTGGCCACCACATTTCATCATACCACCATTGGCTACCACAATTTGAAAATTCGGTATAGGATGAACATAACAATTAGTTTCTTCAACCGCTCTCCTATGAACAAAATTGTTGGTTTTTTCACTATCAATCAATAAAATCACTTCATGGTGATCGATGTAACCAATTAAGTTAAGTGTTTGGGGTGTCAAAAAACCTAATAAGGCATGGGAAGTAATTTTGGGGCTCCATCACTGGCGCAGACCCCCTGCCCTCGGGCCAAGATCAGCGCAGGATATTTTCCAAACCGTGTGAAGAGTTAATTAAACTCCTTTGTTTAAGCCCCGAAAGATTTTGGGTTTCGTGAGTTGGAGGTTCTCGACGCAATGTCACAACTTTTACAATCGCCAAAATTCGAAACGTCAACAAAGGTTGACTCCTCCAACACAAAGAGCACATGCTACCTGTTACCCACTAGTTTTGGCTTTTCGGGACTTGAGTGAACAATCAACAGTTGTTCCTCTTCCCTTATGATTTCTCGAATTCCAAAATGCCGCAATGCCAAAATGGGCTCAACGTCCCATGGAATGCGATATCGATGGCCTTTTGGGATTTTCGCCGAAGCTTGACCCCTCCTTTGAATTCTGTCGCACATATCCTCTTACTGATACTTGGGACCCACCTTTCGACATTTCTCTCTTCTCTATTTCGAGAGTTGTGTTGACCATGCAACTCCGCTTCTTGAGTCCCTAAACCCTAAAACCCGATCGGTGCAAACGGCTATTGTCCCTCAACTTTTCAGGAATTTTTCCTTTCCCTCTTCAGGATTTCGAGAACTAAGAGTTTGAAACTCTCGATTCCAAAGTCACTGCCTCCTCTACTTCACGAACCCCAGAAAGATGAAATGCCAAAATTCCACTCCAAAGACACGCCACGTTTCGTGACTTTGGGGTTTTCAATGCAAAGGGTCCCAGTTCCTTGTCATCAGAATTTTTGGAATGTCGAACCCCAAAATACTGAAACTCCAAAATTCCACACCTGATAATCCCTTTCATGATCCGAGAATTTGAGTGACTAAGGATTTTGGCCTGCACTCCAAACTTGCGAATCCTGAATCCCTGAAATAATCTGATGGCTCAAACTGACCACGATCAACAGACCATGTTGATTCTTGATGTCAGGGTGGCGGATTCATCCAACTCCTAACCACCTTATAGCTCCTCGGGATCCTACGATCCTCACGATTTCGCAAGTTATCCACGGGGAATTCTGACCACCAGATGCACTCCTCAATGACTCTTGTCCAAATGAATCGGTGTTCTCCCTCCTGAACTTGACTTTTATGGGATGATTTCAATCTCCATCTCCCTTTGAGAACTTCAAAGTTTAAATCCCTCCTGAGCTTTCACTTGCAAACTCAATCTTCCAAAAGGATCCCTACTCACACTCCTTATGGCAAACCTTCAAATAACCTCTGGTTATTTGAGTTTCCGACCCTGTGCACTCTTTACAATAGTAGCCCTTCAACCTTCCTTATGGATTTATAAAATCCAAGTATTCAATTGACCTATGCACACCTTGCACGGCTCTATGCTTCACCTGCACTTCAACTGATATGAGAACAATGGTATCTCTCCTGAGCTTTCTGAGATAAAACTCAAACCCTCGTCAACACACACCTTGCGGATGTTCATTGCACTCCTTGTAGTAATTCTCAGGAAGAGAAACAATTGAAACTCATTCTTCTCCTCTCTCAGACTTCATACACTCAACATGAAATCATACACATAACACAACATTGTAACAAATGCATAACAAAGAAACAAATCAACTGTAAACATACCATTCAACAAATGTAAAAAGTAAGCATCATAACTCCATGAAAGTCGGGTCAAAGCTTCATATATTAACTCAAGTGCTCCTGTACATGGGTTCTTCTCTACAACTCTCTGTTACAGCTCTACAACTCTCTAAATTCTGAATGATCATCAAAAGTTACAATGATACAAGGGTGAGGGTGTCTATATCCATTTTTCCTCCTATACTTCTAAACTATCTAATCTATTAAATTAAATCTACCTACTTGCATTCATTATGAATAAATGCCTTTACATTCTACAGATGAGAGTAATGCTCAAGATCTGTTTACAACATCTAGATATAAATTTAAGAACGTTTCCCTTAGCTATTACATTAATGTCCATTCATTACTCTCAAAACACTTCAAAATGTGTGCTGGTGCTTTTCCAGCTGTCTCCCGCTTTTACATTGCTTGGCTAGCTGCTTACGATGCTCCTGCATCATACTCCCTCGCTTGAAAATTTTCATGAACTCCTGTTCATGAGATCTTGCATGGTCTGTCCATGCCTATGAATCGTTGCTTCATCCTCCCAACTGGCATCTTCAACTGGATGTCCCTTCCATTTGACCAAGTATTCAAAATACTCTTTTCTCCTCGTCTCTTTGCTAACCCTTTTGTCAATTATGCTTTCCATCTGTGGCTCTACAACTACAGGCATTTGTTTTGTCCATTGTATTTCTTTCTGTTCCTCCTCTGCTCCTACCTCTTTAGCTTTGTAAGGGTACAAATCCGCAACATTGAATATCGGTGAGATTCTGACCCCATCGGGTAATTCAATCTCATATGCATTTACCCCAAATTTCCTTATGACCTTGCATGGTCCAATCGTTTTCATCTTCAGCTTATTATACGTTCCCCTTGGGAACCTCTCCTTCCTCAAATGTCCAAGAATCAGATCACCAACTTCAAATTGAATTTCTCGCCTGTGTTGATCTACTCTCCGCTTGTATTCTTGACTTGAACTCCGCAATCGCTCTTTAATTCGGCTGTGAAGCTCCTTCATTCCTTCTGCAAAGTCCTCTGCACTAGCACTCCTAAATTCATTTTGTTCTGAATTTTTCAATTCAAAAACTCCCCTTGGCTGCATTCCATATACAATCTGGAATGGACTCTGCGTTGTGCTTCTACTGGGTGAATCATTGTAAGCGAATTCCGCATGTGGAAGAATGTGATCCCATTGACTGTGGTGTTTAGTCACTAGGCTTCTTAACAAATCTCCCAAGCTCCTGTTCACGACTTATGTCTGTCCATCCATCTGAGGATGATATGCTGAGCTAAAAGACAAACTTTTCCCCAAATTTTTCCATAAGGTCCTCCAGAAATTCCCTTCGAACTTGGTATCTCGATCAGACACAATACTCTTTGGCAAGCCATGAAGTCTAACAACTTCCTTGAAAAACAGGTTCGCAATATGAGTTGTGTCACTGGTTTTCTAGCATGGTATGAAATCTGCCATTTTTGAAAATCTGTCGACTACCACAAAGATTGAATCCTATCCTCTATATTTCCTTGGCAGTCCTAATATGAAATCCATGCTCACTGCATCCCATGGCCTTTCAAGTATGGGTAATGGTTGGTATAACCCTGTGTTCTGCCTTTTCCCTTTCGTGTGCTGATAAATTCTGCACCTGCCCACAAATTTCTTGACATCTATCCTCATCCCTAGCCAAAAATATGAGCCATTCAACTTTGAGAACATCTTTTCATTACTGAAATGTCCAGCCAATCCTCCACTGTGTTTTTCCTTCAGCAAATTCTCCCTCATGGAGCATTTCAGAATACATAGTTGATTTCCCCTGAACAATAATCCATCCTGGATCATGTATTCAGTCCATTGGCTTCTGTCCCTGAGAATTGGATTCTTAGATGCCTCATATGCCTCTTTAAAATCTAGGTCATCCCTGTACATTTCTTTGAGGTTATCAAAACCCGAAGTCTTGACTCTGAATTCCTGCATAAGCAAACATTTCCTGCTCAAAGCGTCAACAACTTTGTTAGCAGTTCCAGAAATATGCTTAGTCACAAAAGTAAAATTTTGCATGTATTCAACCCATTTAGCATGTTTTTGGTTCAACTTCTCCTGTCGAGACACAAATTGCAAAGCGTGATTATCGATGTACAAAGCAAACTCCTTGGGAACCAAATCGTGTCTCCATTTCTTCAGTGCTTGTATGAATGCATAGAATTCTTTGTCATATGTGGAGTACTTAATCTTCGCTTCATTCATTTTTTCACTGAAATATGTGATTGGCCTATCCTCTTGGCTCAATACCACTCCAATTTCAAATCCATTCGTGTCACACCTGACCTGGAATGTCTTCCTAAAATATGGCAAAACCAGAATTGGTTGCTCAGTGATCTTCTTCTTCAGCAGATTAAAACTCTTCTCTGCTTCCTCCGTCTAGTGAAAAGATTTATGTCTTTTCTTCACCATATCGATCATTGGTGCGCTAATTCCACTGAAGTTTTGGATGAATTTCCTATATAAGCTATCCAAACCATGGAAACTTCGAACTTCAAACATGCTCTTCGGAGATGGCCAATTCTTAATCGCCTTTATCTTTTCTAGATCCATTTCAGTTCATTTGTAGAGATAACAAAACCCAAATAAGTCAATTTTGTCCTCATAAATGATGATTTCTTCATATTAATTAGCAATTTCTCCTATTGTAATCTCCTCATTACTGCAACTAAATGTTTTAAGTGTTCTACTTCTGTCCTGCTGAAAATTAATATATCATCAATATATACAATGACGAATTTCCCAATGAAATCCTTCAGTACTTAATTCATCAATCTCATGAAAGTACTGGGCACATTTGTTAAGCCAAATGGAATGACAAGCCATTCATACAACCCCTCATTTGTCTTGAATGTTGTCTTCCATTCATCACCTTCTCTCATCTGAATTTGATGATACCCACTTTTCAAATCGATCTTTGAAAAAAACTTTTCTCCACTCAAGAAATCCATCAAGTCGTCCATCCTTGGCAATGGAAACCTATATCTAATGGTAATATTATTGATCGCCCTTGAGTCTGTACACATTCTCCAGCCTCCGTCTTTCTTTGGGCTGAGCATTGTCAAAACAGTGCATGGACTCAAGCTTTCTCGAATCAATCCTTTGTCCATTAAGTTATGTACCTGCCTCTTAACTTCTTCATTTTCCTGCGGCATCAACCTATACGTTGCTTTGTTCGACAAACTGGCTCCAGGTATAATATCGATATGATGACTTATACTCCTAATAGGTGGCAACAAACAAGGTAGTTCGTTCACTACTATATCAACAAACTCTCCCAACAACTATTGGATTTCTTCTAGTAAATCATCTATCCTCATACTGGTCAAAACAATTCCGAGCTTCCTAACCACAATAAATTGTGTGTCTTCCTTCTTCTTAACCTCATCAAGAAGTTCCTTCCCACTCATGAGAAGTACAGTGTTTCTCATCTCTGTTTTCACTTCTTTATCCTTAATTGGCAGCAACATGTGAGTCCTACCATTTTTTTCCAGGGTGTACATGTTCTTTCTCCCATCATGAACTACGATTTTGTCATATTGCCATGGTCTACCCAACAATAGATTACAAACATCCATGGGAATGACATCACATAATATTTCATCTTTATATCCTCCTATTTTAAATTCAACTAAACATTGTTTAGTGACATTTACCTGATGTCCTTTTTGTAGCTGCGAAACTCTGTATGGGATTGGATGTACAATAGTATCTAGCTCCATATTTTCTACCATCTCTATAGATACGAGATTATCTATGCTACCATTGTCCACTATGACCTTGCATACTCTATATTTAGTTTTGCAGGCAGTCCAAAACCGATTGTTTCTTTGGGTTGGGTTCTCTGCCTCCTTCTCCAACTTCAAGAGAACTTTCCTTATCATCAAAGATCTTCCTCCCTCAACGTATTCTGCCTCAACATTTATTCCTTGAGCTTCAGCAATGTGAGTTTCACCACCATCTTTCTTCTTATCTGGACACTCATAGGATTTATGTCTGATTTTTCCACAGACGAAGCATTTCACTTCACCTCCTCTGCCTCTTCCTCTTCCTCTGGCTCGAGGAAAAGTATTTCTATCATCATATTGCCTTCCTTGTGAGCTTCCTCCTCTCTCAAGTTGAGTTTGAGGTTTCTTTCCCTCTTCTTTAGGTCTCTGAATACTATCTTGGGCAATTGTTTTGCCTCTGGCTTGACTTCTACCTCAACCTCTTTGACCTTTCTTTCGGCTCATCTTCTCTTCAACTTTCAGAGCTATTTGATAAGAATCTTCCACATTTCCAATGGTCATCATGCCCATCTCATATTGAATGTCATATTGCAGACCATTCATGTACCTGGAAACTTTTTCATCATCGCTTTCCTGATGACCTACTCTAATGTTTATCCTATAGAATTCTTCAATGTATTCCTTCACTGACATCAGTTTCTGTCTCAAATTTTGCATCCTCCGAAACAGAGTGATTTGATAATCCCTGGGTATAAATTTGGATTTCATCTTTGCAACCATTCTATCCCATATTTTGATTTTCTGCTTTCCCTTGCAGCGTCTGTCAGCCTGGAGTTCATCCCACCATAGTGTTGCATGCCCTTTAAGTCTAGTAATGGCATGTTTGACTTTCTTATCTTCCTCGACATCCTCATAGTAGAAGTATTTTTCCAGAGCTCTAATCCAGTCTAGAAGTTCTTCAACATCTAAGTTTCCCTCATACGTGGGAATGTCCATTTTTGCTCTGGCACCTATCCTTGCAACAACCCTTAATAGGCGTTCGCCTGCAGCATCTTCGACTGCAACTTCTTCTCCTTCGTTTCTAGCTTCATTTTCACTTTCATCCTTGCTGATATCCCCAACGTTGACTAAGAGCCTCTGTTTTGTCTCCATAGCATCAATTTTGGCACGTAACTCACGCATTTCTCTTTCCACTGCTGGATCAGGCATTGGTCTATCTCTTCTTCTCGACAGCATGGCTGAATTTTTTTTCTCTTTTCTCTCTGCTACAGAAAGCAAAGAATTTTTTCTGTGCTCTGATACCACAACTAGCGCGTATCAAACTACTCCTTCTCCTCTAGCTCCTTCTGCCTAAAATATACAGACAAGATCAGGCTCTGATACCACAACTGACACAGACCCCCTGCCCTTGGGCCGAGATCAGCGCAGGATCTTTTCCAAATCGTGCGAAGTGTTAATTAAACTCCTTTGTTTAAGCCTCGAAATATTTTGGGTTTCGCTAGTTGGAGGTTCTCGACGCAATGTCACAACTTTTACAATCACCGAAATCTGAAACGTCAACAAAGTTTGAATCCTCCAACACAAAGAGCACATGCCACCTATTACCCACTAGTTTCGGCTTTTTGGGACTTGAGTGAACAACCAACAATCGTTCCTCTTCCCTTATGATTTCCTAAATTCCAAAATGTTGTAATGCCGAAATGGGCTCAACGTCCCATGGAATGTGAGATCGATGACCTTTCAAGATTTTCGCCAAAGCTTGACCCCTCCTTTGACTTTCACCGCACGTATCCTCTGACTGATACTTGGGACCCACCTTTCGACATTTCTCTCTTCACAATTTCGGGAGTTGTGTTGACCATGCAACTCCGCTTCTTGAGTCCCGAAACCCCAAAACCCGATTGGTGCCAACGGCTATTGTCCCTCGACATTTCAGGAATTTTTCCTTTCCCTCTTCGGGATTTCGCGAACCAGGAGTTTGAAACTCTCAATTCCAAAGTCACTGCCTCCTCTACTTCCTGAACCCCGGAAAGCCGAAATGTCGAAATTCCACTCCATATACACACCACATTTTGCAACTTCATGGTTTTCAATGCAAAGGGTTATGGTTCCTTGTCATCGAAATTTCCGGAATGCCGAACCCCGAAATACCGAAATTCTGAAATTCCACACCTGATAATCCCTTTCACGATCTGGGAATTTGAGTGACCAAGGATTTTGGCATGGACTCCAAACTTGCGAATCTCGAATCCCCGAAATGATCTTACGGCTCAAACTGACCACGATCAATAGTCCACATTGATTCTTGATGTCAAGGTGGTGGATTCATCCAACTCCTAACCACCTTACAACTCCTTTGGATCCTACGGTCCTTGAGATTTTGCGAGCTCTCCACGGGGAATTCTGACCACCAGATGCACTCCTCAATTACTTATATCCAAACAACTCGGTGTTCTCCCTCCTGAACTTGACTTCTATGGGATGATTTCGATATACATCTCCCTTTGAGCACTTCAAAGGTTAAATCCCTCCTGATCTTTCACTTGCAAACTCAAGCTTCCAAAAGGATCCATGCTTGCACTCCTTGCGACAAACCTTCAAATAACCTCTGGTTATTTGAGTTTCCGACCCTGTGCACTCTTTGCAACAGTGGTTCTTCAACCCTCCTTATGGATTTATAAAATCCAAGTCTTCAATTGGCCTGTGCACACCTTGCATGACTCTATGCTTCACCTGCACTTCAGCTGATATGAGAACAATGGTATCTCTCTTGAGATTTCTGAGATAAAACTCATACCCTCGTCAACGCACACCTTGCGGACGTTTGTTGCACTCCTTGTAGGAATTCTCAGGAAGAGAAACAATTGAAACTCATTCTTCTCCTCTCTCAGACTTCATACACTTAACATGAAATCATACACATAACACAACATTGAAACAAATGCATAACAAATAAACAAATCAACTGTAAACATACCATTCAACAAATGTAAATAGTAAGCATCATAACACCATGAAAGTTGAGTCAAAGCTTCATATATTAACTCAAGTGCTCTTGTACATGGGTTCTTATCTACAGCTCTCTGTTACAGCTCTACAACTCTCTAAATTCTGAATGATCATCAAAAGTTACAATGATACAAGGGTGAGGGTGTCGATATCCGTTCTCGCTCCTATACTTCTAAACTGTCTAATCTATTAAATTAAATCTACCTACTAGCATTCATTACACATAAATTCCTTTACATTCTACAAATGAGAGCATTTCTCAAGATCTGTTTACAACATCTAGATATAAATGTAAGTACACTTCCCTTAGCTATTACATTAATGTCCATTCATTACTCTCAAAACACTTCAAAATGTGCACTAGTTCTTTTCCAACTGTCTCCCACTTTTACGTTGCTTGGCTGGATGCTTACGATGCTCCTGCATCAATCACAAGGATATTGCAATGTGTTTTCCTCATCTATAGGAGGGGTGGAATCATCCCAACATGGTTCATGGATGTCTTTAGTTGATATGTTGTCTGAGTGTTCTTGTGGGGATACATCCGTTTTAAATAATTTATGTTCTTTACATTTGTTCCCTTTAAAATATCACTCATCACGATTATAGAAAAGTTGTATTCCCAACATATCTTATTTCAGCTAGTATCTTACAAGGAATCTTTTCAAACATACCATGAACACTATTATGTTTGGTCCACATGAAAAGGGTTACTAGAGAGGTGGACCTATGCGATCATCAAAACACAAAGAATCTTTTGAGATAGGTGTCCTAAATGGTGTCGGTGGAACCCATACTTGTTTTTTCTTTTTTCTAGAGTGGAGGGATTATTACTCCTTGCTAATATTATTACATTGACAAAATTTCCAAATTCCCTCTCGATGAAAAGATGTAATACTTTTGTTTGATGGCTACAATTGCGAGGGTTTATAGGGTCCTGACGACATAGGAGTGTCATGTTCTATAGCTCTCTGATATATTGAATGGTTTCAAACAATAGTACTCAATCAAATATTTCATAGAACCAATTAAGGAGGGTAGACCGTGTCCTTAGGCATACTATATGATACCCTAATATGTGAGAGCGATCTCGCTGCATATTGTTCTTGGTGTATTGTAGCAACAAGATGGCCATATGTTTATCTAGAGGTTGTTTCAGGTGCACTAATATCCTCGAGTGTACATGGAATACAATTCTCTATATAGGTGTTGTCTAATGCTATACTATTCAAAGGGGTATGAACAAAGGCTACAAAGGTGTCCAACTGAGTGACATAACTAGTATTTTGTGTGTGTACTCTTCTCTCACCATAGTTTTATCTACTAAAGGACAAATCAAGTTCTGTTATTTAAAGACGTAGAAATACATCTCTAGCCTAAGAGAAAATATGCTAAAATTTGGAGGCAGGTTGGCTGAGAAAATAGTTTTGAAACCATTTGTAGTGTTCCTTAACAAAATAGAAGGAGCCAATAAGATGAAACATGTGAAATATATTCTAGTGTTATGATATTTAGGAAAAATAAAGAAATTTTCACTTGCCCCTTAAGGTTAGGTGAGATTTCATTGAGTAAAGAAACAAATACAACAATAAAAGACAAAACATTCCACAACCTCCTATTCTCTTTAAATATATTCTTAATAGAAAAACCCTAATTACTTGTGGTTTTATCATTAATGGGTACCAACTATCTAGTGGGCCTCACATAATTAACCATTTTACATTAAATAACTATCCACTACTATCTAATGGGTCTTATTCAAATAAGATGACCACATAGATCAATTAACTAACTCCTAGGCAACCTAAAGTAGAGAGGCTAACCCTAATAAGGATTGTCTGTCTTTTGCTAAATTAGAATGAGAATACTCTTGTGATCCATCTTGGTGGAGAATCCCATAACCATAAATCATGTCAGCAAAGCTTTTAGAGTCAATTTTGTGGTTGCCACCGCGAGTGCTGCAATGGGTGGCCATATATGTTGTGGGCAAGTATTCGCATAACCTTGTCCGAACAACTTCATTAAGGGGGGTCGTGAGAGACTTGGGTTTGATGGGTTGTGAGGAGAGGTGAAGAAAGGGAGGGGAAACACAAAGGTTGGAGTTATGGTATCTGTTAGGCTTAATTTTTACGTTTAATTTTATGTACATGAATATGGTTAATTAATGAACAACTTTATTTTTTTTAAGTTTAGTATTCATCTAATTGATGGGTAGGAATTTTGATATATTTTTTTTAAATTTAGTAATCATGTAATTGATGGGTTGGAATTTTGATTATAAAAT
>ML806529.1:416204-430666 GCA_009831015.1 Picea engelmannii | reverse complement strand
TCTAAACCAGAAAATTATTTTGTTGAATATCCATAATATTATTTGTTGTGAGGTTTTGGATCCAAAAAAGATCCATTTTGAGAACACAAAAATCTAGTTTTAAAATGAAATGGATGTAAAAATTTCAAAAAAATACTAATACAATTAAAAAAATATTAATACATTTAAAATAGTATCCACGTTGATAGATGTTATTAAAATGGAGGGCCGACCACTTTTATAAATTTCAGATATTATGCAGAATGTGTATCGAAATGTGGCCTCTTTATATAAATAATCTGCATTTGCATTGACTTCTAGAATTTGAAGTTGAAAGAGTCGGTCCTTCATGACTTCTACATTTTGTAAATGAAACCAGCGAATACACGTGAATTCATCAAAACCAGCGAGATTTCTATGGGCAAAAAGTAGAATAGCAAAACGCAAAAACTAGACATGTTTCACGAGTTCAATGGGCAGCCAAACCAAAGATTACTCAATGGCCCTTTGGTGATTGAGAGGTCATAAACTCCAAAGCGACCCAAAGGTCATGAAGGCGCAATATAGAGACCTCCTCAGTCACTTTGCCAAATGACCTAATTATATTGAAAGACAAGAAGATAGCGTTGGGTATCTTACACTACATAACAAAAATATATGATAAGTGAAAAAGAATGATTGATATCATTATGGATATGATTATGGATTATATTATATGAACAAATATATACAATAAGTGTTGCAGAGCAGAGTAGGCTCATATATGTACACATAAGGAATGGGAACATTGTTGTTTATGGTCAAGAGGAAAATGCTTATATAATTAAACATATGATGCATGTGTTAAGAAACCAAAAACTAAGTACAAAAGCATTACAATAGATATAGAAGAATAATATGAAAAATATCTTTTATTACTATCAAACTCTTGAGGTAGGGCAACACTATACAATGGATCCTATTATGGAAGGGATTCTCTCATGTTCACTTGCGTCTTTGAGGGGGCATCCTCCTATTGAGTTACAATTCACAATATAAAACTCAAAGACTGAATACAAAAGCATCACAATAGATATAGAAGAACAATATGCAAAATCTCTTTTATTACTATCAAACCCTTGAGGTAGGGCAACACCATACAATGGATCCTATTATGGAAGGGATCCTCTCCTGTTCACTTGCCTCTTCGAGGGGGCATCCTCCTATTGAGTTACAAATCACAATACAACACTTCTCTTCATGTCTCATTACATTGCTTGAACCCCTTTATATAGTGCTACCATCACCTAAGACCATTCTAGAGGAGGAATCTTCTAGAAGTAGAACCTTCTAGGAAGTCCTCTTACATTTATTATATCTAATTACCCATTTATTATATCTAAGTACCATAGTGGGTCTTATTTAATAATGTAGTGGACCTAGTCCACCTTACATTGAATGACCTCCACTATTATCACTATGGGCCCTCTGGGCCCCCCCGCTACCTCTCTAGCTACCTTACAACATGGCAACAAATCCATATCATTAAAAATAACAAATTTTCAACGATATGCTCCATGATAGAAAATCCATATCATGGTAACCATTTTTCTCCAACTTGTTTGACTTTGAATTCTTATGATTGGGGACCTTGTTAACATGTCCCTCCATATTACTATGGACTTTCAAATACAAAGAAATATCAAAATTTAGTGAAATATACATGCATTGATATCTATGGAAATTTTGACCAAAAAACATGAAACATCCCACAACAAAGTGACAGATGATTGTTTACGTATGGAATAAGCATAGAAATCTTCCATGAATCCTTTGCACATTAAAGACATTCTAGTTAGTGTACATAGACGTCCAATTGGTGGCATATGTGCTGAGACGTCTAAAGGTGTTCATCCACTTCCAGTCAGAGTACAGAGATGTTCAATTGGGTGCATATGTGCAGTGACATCTACAAGTCTCCAAGTGGCTTGAGCATAAGTGCTAGAATGGAATCAAATACCATTTAACGTTTGTTATCTCACAATCTGTACTTTCCCAAAGCCCAAGGCAAGTGAGGCAAGATTGGCATAACAAGGGGGTGACCTATCACAGTCACCTTGAGAGGAAACCCCTTTATATTTAGGAGTATGTTAAGATTACCCCAAGGGAGACATCCCTAGTGACCTAAAGGGATGATAAAGCTAAAGCAAGGATGCAAAGATACCCCCCTCTCACTGGTCACTCAAGTAAAAAAAGGTCTTGTTAAGTTTATGTCTTAAGAGATGAAGCAAATGGATGAAGTGTATCTGCCAAGAACAAGATAACAAGACAAAATATGGATGTTTCAAGTACAAAATGATATTGGTTATTCAATAAGATAGTAAACCACTGAAGTGTATGCTAGCTGATATAAAATTGCAACAAAAAGAAAGTTTATAACAACAATAAGTATTTTATAACAAATGCATGAAATATGCCTCTACACTGCTTGAAAAGACAATGAAAAGATAGCTTTTGCTAGGAGCAATGATAAGCAATTGCCACAAGCTAATTTAGAAGTGTTTAGCTAGAATTAAATGTCATTTAGGTAGAAAAAATGTTGCATTTAGATGGTTGTAATAGTGATCTATAATAGCAGCAAGTAAATTAGTTATCTAAGCTAGGTTAGAGTTAGTTTTAGTTAGTGAAAGCTATAAAGTTCAAGGTTTAAGTGTTGGTTTCAACTCTCTACAAAAGGAGTGTAAGGACTAGTGCCTTTAAAGGGTTATGGAGTCAAGAGTTTAGCAACATTCATTTGGAGTAATCAACAAAATGATTATGTTATCCAAGTAGAAGATGAATCTTAGAAGTGTATTAACTTAAGTCTTCTTGGGATTGAGTCTTTTGGGGAGATGAGCTACTAGAGAGTAGGCACTTCTAAGCCGTAGTGGTTTTCCTGCTTCTTATATAGTTGAAGAAATATTTAGATGCAATGAAAATTGATCAATACCTATAAAGAGCTAGCACTTTAGGGATTTAGAGGCTTTTCAATATAAACCAATAAAGCAAAGTCTAGAAAATACAACGTGAAGAAGTAGTAACTTTATTTCTTCACTTCTAGGGTTTGTCAAGCATGCAATTTCATAATCTTTATCATCAACAAGAAAATATACCATCACCATTCAAGAGTAATGAAAAAATAAGATTTACTTATTTCACCAAGAATAATCATGCATGAAAACACTAGATTACCAAATGACTTCACCAAAATTGATCAAAGTTGAAAGTAGAAGTCTCCAAAAGAGAGGTGTGCATCACAATTTCATCCAATGAACCCTAAGTAGGGCACCAATTTCATCCCTCTTCCTCTTGTGTGAGGAATTCTTGTGTCAAAATGAGAGTACTTTATCTCTATTTATACAAAACTTTTAGGTCAAAATTAAGGTCGACATGACCAATTTACATTAAAATCCAAAATTTTCATAAACAAACTTAATTATCATATAAAGACACCTCCAAGGGTGACATCATGCCCTTATAGGGTGATGTTGAGGCCCCAAGGTGGAACGTTGGGCCTAGAATGTAGAACGCTTGGCCTCTAGAGGGCCCAAATGATTCCCACATGTACCACCAAGCTCAAAAATACCTACAAAATGAAGCCTTAGCTCTAGATGATGTCAAGGGTCATGATGGTGACATCCTGGGCCTTCAAGGGGCAACGTCCATGTGGAATATCAAGATACCCCTTGGTGTAGGTCTGTGAGGGTGCCTCCAAAGGAAATTATCTTCTTTCTTCTTTGGGAAAATATTCAATGTCTTCTTGCCCCTAGTTGAGGTTACAACATCCATCTATGGGATTTCAGCCCCCATGAAATTTTGAGCTAATCATTCCCTCAAGTGTACCTGTCCACCAGGCAAGGTCCTGGAGAAACAACAAGTATTCCCTCTAGGGGTTCATAAGTCATAGGGATCATATCATGTAAATCACATCCAATAATTAAATTACCCAAACATGTGCATCAAACCCCCCTTAACCCAGACTAATACTCAAAGACACTATGCAATTTGACAAGTTAGGATTGGAGAAGGTCTTAGGGTGTCTTATTGGGCTAACCTTCCTTAAGTTTGAGGTGTTTCCTAGGTGGGATTCATGTAAGTGTATGAGGTGGCATGGGGTGTAGTAATAATAGAGAAATGTAAGTATTACTTGTGGGTGCCTTTGTAGAGGGAGAGTTGAACCTTGTCATAAATGTTACTGTTTCCTAGCCCATTCATTGCCTTTTACTCTTAGCTTTATTTATTTTGATATTTTTCTTTTGTGCTTCAAGGGAATAGTTGGGGGCCACTTTCATGGCTTGATGACTAGAGGTGACAATGTTATCCATAAACATTTCACATAGATGATAAGATTGGCTCGTGATGAGACCCCCTTTCTCTTGGTTATGCCACCAAGAGTCACTACCCTGGTTTGATGACCAGATAAGTGGTAGTGTGATACCTCTACATGCCCATGGTCATAATAGGTTGGTTGGTGATGAGACCTCCTATCCACAAACTAGTACCTTCAGTGTTTATGTATATTATGGGTTCACTTTTCTTACTGAGAAGATTTTTACTTATTTCTTGGGAATCCCTGGGAGAAGCATTTCAAAGGTTTCAATATTGGATTTTAACTCTTTCTAGATACTTTTATCCTTTGGGCCTTTATCCCCTTCTTCCCACAAGGAAAGGTACAACCATTCCTAGCATGGTCAATCCCAATGACCAAACAAAGGTAGAGGGAGATGATAGGAATAAATATGAAAAGTGGTAAGTATGGAGGGAACAGATGATGGCATGTCACAGACCCACTTAGTGGAAACTCATCCTAAAGAGAGATCAACTTCCTAGGCAACCATTTCACCCTCCTAGGTATGAACAAGTCAAAGATCATAATTTCCAAGCAAACATTATGAAATGAAGGAGAATTCAATGCAACATATTCAAGTTCTTCAAAAATCAGAGTGACACATACCATGATTCCCAGACTCATTACCTCATGGAGCAATACTTACTGCTACTTTAGGACTAGGCTGGTGGGATGGATACTATTGTTGGTTATAAATGGACTACACTAAAGAAAATAGGGTCCATGCTAAATTTGTACGACTCTTGGTACTCCATGTCTAGGACCTATGGGCCTCAAGATGTGAGCTCCTTAGTTATCCCTAGGGTAGGGGATAACATCTGGCTCCAACTCGGGGACATGAGCCTCCTCATAGAGCGCATGCAAACCTCAACATATCCGGTATGACATGTGCCTGCTAAATCTAAACAAAAGGTATTAGTAGTCCTTAGGGTGGTGATATCACCCCTTATTCATAAATGATATAAAAATAAAGAGCAGATCTAATCTAACATATGCTCATGAGCATACATATATACATAATGGAACAATACAATAGGAAAATGAAACTATAATTATGCTAACATGATATGCATATGGTATATACAATGGATGCAAAATGCCTACCTATCTAACTTAACTGTACTTACCTATCATGTTGTCGGTGGGAAGTAATGCTTGATGTGGATAAAATTGACATGTAGTTTCAAAGCCTCTCCTTCAAGCATTGTTAAATTAAAAGAGTTTGTTCTTGCTTGACTCACAATATTGTAAGGACATGTCCATAATCCATCTAACTTCTTGTGAATAACATGTTTCTCTCTCCTTTTGTCCCATAATAACACTAGATCTCCTTCTTTGAAATAACTCTCCCTTGATTTGTGATCAAAAGTGTTCTTAACCTTCTCTTGACTTCTTTCCATCTAACTCAAAGCAACCCTCCTGGATTCATCTAATTCCACCCACTGGTCAATTTGTCCCCCGATTTCTTAGACTTGTTTTATGGTGTATTATTGGGTGAAGTGAAGGATGGAAATTTGGAGATTCACGGGAAGTTTAGCCTCCAACCCATATACTAGTTCAAACGAGGTTTTTCTTGTTGAGTTCTTTGTTGTTATATGATCTTCCCACATGGCATACTTGATCTTGCTATCCAAGGCCTTATTATTTCCCCCCACAACCTTCATTATAACATTCATGATATTCTCATTGCTTGATTCTACCAAACCATTTCCCCAAGGATAGTAGTTTGATGAGTGGGATAGAGTGATTCCATATTTAAAACAAAATTCCGCTAAAGCAAGGGAGCTAAAATCCTTGGCATTGTCAGTGGTTATTTTGGTGGGTACTCCAAATTTTGTTATTATTCTTTCTTCCAAAAAGTTCATAACCACCTCTTCAATATCCTTCTTTGTGGGAACAAATTCTACCCATCTCGTGAAATAATATGTGGAGGTCAAAATCCATCGGTAATGATTACTTGAATTTTCCTTAAATTCACTAATAAAATCCAAACCCCATTGTTAAAAAGAGGTTTCTACAATCACGGGTATTAGAGGTTGTGTAGGGAGTCTCTGTTTACCCAAAAAGTATTGATAAGGTTGGCATGAGCAGACATATCGGTGAGTATCAACAAAAAATGTCAGACAATAATATATGGCTCTCAAAATCTTTTGATAGGTAGTACGAGCAGTGAAGTGCCCCACAAAATACCCAAAGTGTAACTCCTTCAGTAATTTGTTAGCCTCATATTTGTTCATATATCTAAGGAGATCCCCATCTAGGTCTTTCCAACCAAGACCATCCTCAGTTAAACAATACTTCATAGCTTTGAGTCTAAGAGCCCTTCTTATATAGTCCACTAGGTGGTCTAGGCATGATAAGTTCTTAAGGTAATATATTATGTCAGAATACCATTCATCGTGTTCTAATTCACTCACCACCATATTCACTTTCTCTTTTTCTCCCATTTGTATGCTTCTTCATTTCTTTCAGTCAACATCTGAGCTAACCCTTGTCCCTTTTTTATCTTGGTGGGTTTGATCTCTAAGTCATATTCTTGGATCTTGTAAACCCACTTGCCCCTAGTACCCATACAATCTTGTTGTGATAAAACATCTTTTACCACTGGGTAAGGGGCATAACCCTTAATCTTGTTATAGCCAACGTAATTTCTAAAATGTTTGAGATATTTTACCAGGGCATAATCTTGCTTTTCAATAATCGAATAATTCAATTGTGAATCCCTAAGGACTTTAATCATGAATGCAATAGGGTGTTCATAGTCATCAACATCCTTTTGCAACAAGACACTTGCAATGGTATCTTGAGAAGCAAAGGAGAATATCATGAAATCATGTAGGTAATTAGGGCTAACCAAAACTGTGGCTTGGGAAACGGTATTATTTATGTATTCAAAAGGTCATGGACCTTTGTCATCCCATATGAACACCACATATTTCTTAATAAAGTCAGTCTTGGGTTTTGTTCTCTCAACAAAATTTGGAACAAATCTTCAAATGGAATTTATCTTCCCAAAGAATGATTGAAGGGAATTTTTATTAGAAGGGGGATGTATGCTCTTGATAGACTGAATTATCTCTAGGTCAATGGAGATCACCCCTTCTAAAACTATTTTCCCCAATAAATTCCCCGTATCTATGCCAAAAACAATTTTTTTACGGTTCAAGGAAATACCATATTTTCTAGACCTTTCAAAGACAATTCTGAGTTGTGAGATATGATCATTCCTTTCGTTTGACACTACTGTGAGATCATCTTGGTAAATTTCTGTAATATTTTTTTATCAAAACCGTAAAGGAAAAGTCCATTTCTCTTTGAAAATTTGAACCGACATTCATAAGACCAAATGACATTCTCAAGTACATTAATGCTCCCCATTGTGTAGTAACTATTGTTTTGACTTGATCCTCCCTTTTGAGTAATAGTTGGTTGTATCGATAAAATCCATCTAGCACAGACATTATGCATGCCCCGATGACCCTTTGTAGTAAATGTTCCATATTTGGAAGGGGGTAATTGTCCTTTAATGATAGTTGGTTAAGGTTGTGGAAATAAATGCATAGAAGAATGTCACCACTCTTCTTTCGGACAACTACCAAATTAGACATCCATGATGAATACCTAATGGGGACTATGATACCAGCATCTACCATTTTTTGGAGTTCCTTTTGTATCTGATTTTCCAACTTAAGATTAATATGACTTATTTTTTGTCGAAAAGGTTTGGCTCTTGTTGGCCCTTGACCAAGTTTTGGAAGTTTCTTGGTCATGTTGACCTATTTTGGGACTTCGACAGCCTGTCGAAGGACAAGCGCAAGACGAAGTAGAGATCACAGGATCTCAGCCCCCTTTTGGGCACCTTTTTGGGTTTTGGGGATAATGTAATAGGAAAGGGATGTTGGCCCATGGGATTACCCATGCGAAGGCCCACTTTTTTAATATATAAATAAGTAGCTATGCAATGTAAGAAGGGTTGATGAGCTAAGTGTTAGAGTAATGAATGATCTAAGTGTTGGATCCAAGTGATGTGAATGCATGATAAGTGCAAGTAGGGTTTTGGATGATTTGTGCATGATTGTAAGAGGCTTGTAGAGCTGAGTGCAAGTGGTTGTGACAGATTGTGAAAGATTGAGTCTTGTAGCGCAAGGAAGAAGGATCTAGCGAGCTACGTAAATCTTCTGTCCTGAGTAGAGTAAGGACTATTGAGGCTCTATGTTGTAACTTCTTGAGTGAAATAATAGATAAGAAGAGTTGGTGGATGTAGCCCCAGGGTGGGGGTGAACCACGTAAACCCTATGTCATCTTTATTTGTGCCTTATCTTTGTGTGTTCATATGTTATATGTTGAGTGCTTGATAGATAAATCTGATGATGTTTAGTGCTAATGATGCATAGATTGTTAGATTTGATCTATATGTATGTGCTAAGTGATTGATATGTTAGATCTGGATAATTTATGGATGCTAAGTGCTTAAATATGGTAAGATCTCTATGAAGGATGCGAAGATCTGTTTTACCAGCAAAGTAGATAATGATTGCATGTTAAATAACTAAAGGTGTTGAAAACTTTATTAAATAGTATAATCATAGATCTGTGTCCCTGCTAAGGCTGCAAGTGCTTAAGTCCTGCAACCACCCCTGCCTCTACCTCATGTGAGACTTCATCTGCTTCACAGGTGTTGCCGAAAGGGCCAGTATTTAGGGTTTTGTTGGTACGCTCATGTAGCATTGAGCCCTGGGTCTGCCCCTGTGCCAACAAATGGTTTCGTTTCCGGGACCTAAAAATGTGATTGCTAGGAACTAAGAAAGAGGAAGCTTTGTGCAAAGATTCATCTTGAAACTATGAAATCTTTGTACATAGATTTGTTCCCTAGTGTGTAGTATTCTACTTAATCTGTAAAACTTAGTGCTAAAGAAAGAAGGTTAGATTTGAGATAAAGAAGCCCGATCTTAAGAGAGAAGGCTATATCTGAAAGAAAGAAGGTTAGATCTATGGAAAATAAGCATTATATGGAAGATTTGTGCTCCAAGAAAGGTAAAAGTGAGAAGTTTTGATTGAAAAAGGTAAGATCTATAAGCTTTGTTCTCTATAAAAGTAAGATAAGTGGAAATTTTTGTTTCTATAGTATGGATCTAGGTATATCTTATAGGTTTTGTCCTAGTTTGAAAGCTAGGGTGTTAATAGATGAAACAAGGTTTGATATGAATAGATCTAATAATAATAATGAAATATATGTTATACCTATGCATAGAAAGAATGTTTGGACTAACAAATGGATGCAGGATCCTAGAAAGAATTTGTTGCAGGTTAGCTACCATGATCCTAGTGCACAGTACAGAGGAAGTTGGGGATCATTTAGAATAAAGAGAGGATTAACCCTCTATTATAGTTGTAGAAGACCAGGACATCTTGCTAAGGAATGTCCTGGAAGAAAACCTAGTTGCCTATGTTGTAAGGCTATGGACCATAAAGTGTTGGATTTCCCTAGAATGATCGCTAAGCTTGAAGGAATGAACCTGAGTCAAGAGAACCCTAAGGCACATCCAGAAAAGGAAAAACCCTAGCAAGAATCAGAAAAAGTATGGATACAAATAAAAGAAACCTTGAATGACCACTGACATGTTAATTTACCAGATATATTCAAAGAGAAGGAATGCATCGAATTAAGAATAAGGGGCTTCGACATTGACTATGTTCTGGATCAGGAAACACAGATGAACATTATGGCAAAGAAAACCTGTGAAGCTATAGGAAGGCCTACTATGATCCCTTCACTAGGAGCAATAAGTTTGTTCAGAGGAAAGCTAGTAAACCTATGTGGAAAGCTCGCTCAGATACCTATGACTTTCAATGTAACTTCAACAGAAAAAGACTTTGAGATTATTAAATTTGTTGAAGATAGCACCCGGTTTACCATGCTAATAGGAAAACCTTTGATTGATAGAGATCAAGCCAGATGAAAGGAAGAATAAGAAGTTTTGGAACAGAAGAAGCAAGAGTTAAAACAGTTTATGACCAGAAGGATAGCACACTTGATTGAGGAATAGAAGAGCAGATCACAGATATTTAATACTAGTAACCGATATGTCGAAGCTAAGAGAACACTAGAGGATCCATAGGAGATTGAATTACCTACTGTTAGAATATTTAGACACTTAGGAGTTAGTAATATCTACTTGTTCTATTGTGTCGTTAGATAAAAGTGTGTTTTCTAGTGTGTTTTTTTAGTATGGATTTGTAGTTAGGAAATCTGACGGTCATGATATGTTCCTGGCATAGAGTTATCCGACGGTTCATACTATCCTTGATCTTAACAGACATTGATTTGTGGCTTAACACCCAATTGGTCCATGATATCTATTGAAAGAGCATGGAGGGTCATTTGTTGATGATTGATTGTGAGAAACTCTCTTGTAAAATCTCTCTGTAATCTTTTTCTTTGCATTAATAAACTGCTCCAAGTGGTCATGTTGGCTAGGGCCATGGATGTTTCCTTGTAGGGGTTTTACCACACGAAAACATCGGTGTGTTGATCTATGATCTAGTTATGAGAGTGGTTACTGAAGGTGTTCATCCTCTATTGGAATACCTGTGTTGTCCAACATGGTATCAGAGCCTTTTGAAGAGTTTCACATGTTGTAGATCGAGATCGTGAAGCTGAGTTACCTCACCTCCATTTTATGTCTCTTCCGTACATTTTTTGGCTAAGAGGAATGTTCCATTGCGTTTGGAGCACTCGTTTCATTCAGGAACACTTTTCATTTCACTCGAAAAGGTTTCTGTTTTCCCAAGATACGACCATTACAGTTAGATCTGGAGGTATAAAGTTTGAATATGCATTTTTAAATTTTTTTGCAAAGAATTTTTTTTGGGTTTTTTTTGGGTTTTGTATTTTTTTATTTTCGGGTTGCTACTCTTTTAGATATGTGTATTTTCTTTGCCCCACGCCCTGTGCGATCTCAAAAATTTAGAAACATATAGGAAAATGTGCATGTTTCGAGTAAGTTAACCGGGATCTAACCCTTGTTGTTATCGAGAAGCGAAATTTTTTTCATGTGTGAAAATAGTTTTTTTAGCACGCTCTCCAAGGCCGCCTTCAACAACAACAACAACAACAATCCTCCTTATGAACAATACAATATGTTTTGCTAGACCATTTGGTTAAAAGTTGTCTTTTTAAGTAAGAGGTCTTGAGTTCAAGTCTCTCTTTTGTTACCTTTTTGAAAAAGTTTTGCAAAAATTGTAAAGTGTATTTCACTTCAAGTATAAAAGTGAATCACTATAAGTAGCTTTAATATTTTATTTTAGAGTTATTTTGCATGCAACATTTTTGTTATAAGGTAACTTCATTTTGAAAGTGATCCCCAATTCTCTTTATAAAAGTGTTTCACTTCATAAATAAGCTTACACTATCACGTGGTCATTTGGTTACCATTTATGCCTTTTTTAAAAAGGGCATAACTCTCACATCGGAAGTCTATTTTCAGTGCCATTTTTTTTTAAACTGCATAAATTTTCGAGCTCTTTCCATCTAGATCATCAGTTTCATTTTTTAAATCCACATTATCTGAATATTTAATATAGCTTATACAAGTATTGTCTTGCTTACTAGCAACAACTACTTCCAATGGAAATTTCATATAGAAGATTTATTAAGAAGTAAAGGCTTGTACTAGATTACCTTGGGAAAAGAAAACACAACACTGATGTTGATAAGAAAGCCAAGTGGGATAATAGGAATGATGAAGCACGTGGACTAATCTAAATTTCCATCTCTCCTGATTTAAGGTACCACATTCAAGACATTGATGACCCCGAGGAAGCTTGGGAAAAGATTGAATTTGTGTTTGGTAAACTCAATATTATTTGAGCACAACAGTTAGAAACTCAAATACTAACCTTGATTCCAAGTGATTTTTCTTTCCTTGGAGACTATCTATCTAGGTTTAAAACACTATGAATTTTATGTGAAGAATGTAAGATAAAGATGGAGGAAGAGCGTTGCATCTATCTTATTCTTTCTAAGATAGGTAATGCATATTTTGTGTTTGTATCTACCTTTTATGCCATGAGAGAGGCTCTAGGTGAAGAAGCTTATGAAAAACCCACTCTTGAGTCCTTTTGTGCTTCTTTGATCGAGAGGAAGATAAGCGTGTACAATTTGGAGTCATCAACACTGCAGGTCCCTCCAACAATGCCTTAGTTGCCCAGCATAAAGATAAACCCAAGTATCCCAAGAAGAAAAATCCTTGCTACAACAACAAACAACATAAGGGTCCCAAACCTGCTCAAACAGCTTCAGCTCCTACTGGTGACAAAGGAGAAAAATATAAAAGTAATAATACTAATAGACATTGCAACTTTTGTGAGAATGATGGTCATGATGAGTCCAAATGTTCCAAGAAGATGGCAACTTTAGAAGTAGCGATGAAGAAGCACAACATCGGGATTGATTCTACTTCTTCTTCTCATAGACATGCACTTTCTGCTTCTGGTTTCTCCTTCAATTCAAATTCTACTTCTACTACTTCTTCTGATCAGTGGCTTATTGATTCAAGATCATCTTATCATATGACTAAGGATAAAGCCATATTTTATGCTCTAAATGAATGTAACATAAAGAAAATATTTGTTGGAGATGATAGATATCTTAGTGTTATAGAATCTGGAACAGTTCAAGTAAAAATGGTCATTTCAATGATGTATTATGTGTTCCATGTCTTTCTTGTAACCTTCTATCAGTATATCAACTCACTCATTCAGGTGAAGGTAAAACCATTGAGTTTTCACCTCACCAAGTTGTAATCAAGGATCTAAAAGATCCTAAGAATGTTCTTGCAACTGGAATTGTTGATGATATTACCAGGTTGTACAAGTTTGACAACTTTGGGTCATCATCTTTTTCATCAGTTTTTGTTGCTCATAGCGCTGACTTGAGAAAACTTTGGCATGAGTGGTTTGATCATCTAAACTATCGGTCATTGCAGCAACTATGTAATCAACATATGGTGACTGGTCTTCCTCTTGTTTCATGCAAAGATGGTGTTTGTGTCGGTTGTGTTCTCAGAAAACATCATCGGGATAGTTTTGAGAAACGTGCCTCTTGGCATTCCTCAGGTCCTTTCCATCTTGTTCACAGTGATTTGTGTGTTCCACTTTCTTCTCCTTCTTTTTCTGGGTGCAAGTATTTCTTAACTTTCATTGATGACTTTTCCAGACGTACTTGGGTTTACTTCTTAAAACTCAAGAGTGAAGTTTTTGACAAGTTTTTGGCCTACAAGGCCCTTGTAGAAAAGAAATCTGGACATCAAATTCAAAGGTTAAGAACAGATAATGGAGGCGAATATGTGAACAATTATTTTACAAGCTACTGAACTACACAGGGAATCCAAATGCGACACAATGTTCCATATACACCACAACAACAGGGAATCCAAATGCTCTTAAAATATAACACCGGAAGAAGCTTGGACTAAAATTAAACTATATGTAAGTCACTTATGTGTATTTGGAAGTATAGCATGTGCTCACATTCCTGATGAGAAAAGGAAAGCATTGCAGTCTAAAAGTGAGAAGTGTATATTTGTTTGTTATTCTGAAGATGTCAAAGGTTACAGACTTCTTCAATCACATTGTAATGAAATTATTATTAGAAGAGATGTTAAATTTGATGAAAATATCTTGGCATGCGAGCCTAATTGGGCAATTGTGCCTTCTTCGGCCTAGGAGCCATATTAGGCATTTGTGCCTTCTTATGATCTGGTTTCTTCTTCAGATGATGACAGTGAGGATGAAAATCCACCTCCGCCTTCTCACCCTCCTCCAAATGAGTCCTTTGAACCTGAACCAGCACCAGCTCCACTGCTTCCTAGATGGGTATGTTCAACACGAGAAGTAGCTGGTGATCTTGTCGGTGATCCTTTAGATCAACATCAGACACATTCCAAGTTCCACCAAGCCTCTTCTCTTTTGGCTCAAGTTTCAGAAACTCATGATCCAAAGACATTTGCAGAAGCTTCAGGTCATCTAGATTGGGATACAACAATGAATGAAGAGTATCGTTCTTTAATGAAAAATGATACTTGGGATCTTGTACCTCTTCCAAAAGGAAGAAAAC
>ML806529.1:399773-416011 GCA_009831015.1 Picea engelmannii | reverse complement strand
GAAACTCATGATCCAAAGACATTTGCAGAAGCTTCAGGTCATCTAGATTGGGATACAACAATGAATGAAGAGTATCGTTCTTTAATGAAAAATGATACTTGGGATCTTGTACCTCTTCCAAAAGGAAGAAAACTTGTTAGATGAAAATGGGTCTACAGAACTTAGTATGCATCAGATGGAAGTGTTGAAAGACACAAGGCTCCGTTAGTTGCCAAATTATTTTCCCAAGTTGAAGGAATTGACTATAATGAAACCCTTGCCCCTATAGCAAAAATGAATTCCATTCACCTTGTTCTTACCCTTGTTGCCTCACATAAATCAGAGGTCCATCAGATGGATGTTAAATCCGCCTTCTTGCATGGAGATTTGCAAGAAGAAATCTACATGGAATAACCTCCTGGCTATGTCCAGAATGACTCTATCCTTGTTTGTCACCTCAAGAAATCTCTTTATGGTCTCAAGCAAGCTCCCCGAGCTTGGCATGCCAAAATGGATATCTTTCTTATTGCCACTGGATTCTCTAGATGCCATTTTGATCCTAATGTCTATACCAAGAAAGTAGGAAGCCATCTCATAATCCTTGTCCTTTATGTTGATGACCTTATCCTTACTAGTAGTGACTCAAAACTTTTAAACCATGTGAAAACCAACCTTAATAAGAAATTTAAAATGACAGACTTAGGCTTTTTTCACTATTTCCTTGGCCTCCAAGTTTTACAAACCAATGAAGGAATTTTTCTTTCCTAGTTTAAGTATGCTTGTGACCTTCTTCGTCGCTTTCACATGGACGATTGTAAAACAACCCCTTCTCCCTTCTAGTTTGGAGTCAAGCTTTCTGCCACTTGTACTTCTCCTGAAGTTGATGCCACCATGTACCGTCAGTTAGATGGTAGCCTCTTATACTTGACTCATACCCGTCGTGATCTTTCCTTTGTTGTTGGTATTGTTGCCCGATATATGCAAACACCCCATGAAAGCCATTGGAAAGAAGATAAAAGGATACTTCGTTATGTTCGTGGTATGGTTCAATTCGGGATACATTACAGTTTAGGGGGGACTCCTTTATTGGTTGGTTTCACTGATTCAGATTGGGCCAGCGACCCTGATGATCGAAATTCTACTGCAGGTTATGTTTTCAGCCTTGGTTCAGGACCTGTCACTCGGACCTGTGAGAAACAACAGGCTATTACACTTTCTTCAGCAGAAGCAGAGTACCAAGTAGCGGTAAATGCAAGTCAAAAAGCCCTGTGGCTTCGACAGATCCTTTCAGAGTTTGGATTCCAGCACCAGCATCCAACCAGCCTTTGGTGTGACACTCAGAGTGCCATCAAGCTCACCAAAGACCCAGTTCAACATCAACATAGAAAACACATAAATCTACACATGCACTTCATCAGAAATCTCATTCATGATCAAGTTATTGAAGTGCTCCTTTTCCCTACAAAATATCAAGTTGCAGACATTTTCACAAAGTCTCTTACAGAAGTGAAGTTTTCCAAACTTCGATCTATGTTAGGAGTTCAGGAAGTTCTCATTAAGGGGGGATAGGCTCTAATGCCTCCTTCCTTCTCCTATTGTGTCACTATTGTAAATCCTTCAATCCTATCCCAAGTTGTTCTTAAGGGGGGATGTTAGGATATTTAGACACTTAGGAGTTAGTAAGATATACTTTGTCTATTGTGTCATTAGGTAAAAGTGTGTTTCTTTAGTATGCGTTTTTAGTTAGGAAATCCGACGGTCACTATATGTTCCTGACATAGAGTGATTCGACGGTTCATACTCTCCTCGATCTTAACGGACATTGATCCATGGCTTAACACCTGATTGGTCCATGATCTCTATTTAAAGAGAATGGAGGGTCATTTGTTGATGATCAATTGTGAGAAACTCTCTTGTAAAATCTCTCTGTAATTGTTTTATTTGCATTAATAAACTACTCCAAGTGGTCATGTTGGTTGGGGCCATGGATGTTTCCCCGTAGCAGTTTTACCACGTGAAAACATCGGTGTGTTGATATTTGATATGGTTATGTGAGTGGTTACTGAAGGTGTTCGTCCTCTATTGGAATACCTGTTTTTTTGAACACCTACCCCAGGCACAGAATAAGTATTACCCAGAAACCCTAGGAAAGAATTTCAACAACGCGAAGTAACTAAGACCAAAGAAGAAAAGAATCAAAATGAGAAAAGAATTACCGAGACAAAGCTCACTGGAAATAAGGATAGAAAGTTAAGAAATAAAAGGGATAATACTAAAATATTATAGGATTTTCTAGAGGAGACCTCACAGAAAGAAAAATTACATAATTTGAGCTTCGTCGAGATATCAGAACAGTGACATATGACACTTCGCCATGATGAAGAAATATAGACGTTGGGACTGATATATCCATTTGACTTCTGCTCTAAATGGATAGAAAAGAAATAAATATTCATCATCAGATCGTTGGACCATTCTATAATGGAAAGAATAGAGTTAATGAAGCCTTCATATCCGTTGCAAGTGATCCATTACAAAAGTTTTCTATTTATCCTGCCACGCCATGCAACGAGAACACTTTTGTTAATTGAGAAATTGAGCTCGTAGCCTTGATTAAGATTTCCCAGTGATCACTATGACTTTTATTTCTACCCTATTGTAGTTCCCACATTACTTTGAGAACCCGAGATATCCATCCCGAGCACGTATGCTCGAAGAGATCACTGTCGAAGAATCAACTGCGACAGGATTTCTGGTCGACTTAATGGATGAAAGAACCATGTCAGGAAGAGGATTGTCTATAGGTGTACATGCATCATCGACATGAGGAGTGCAAGCCTCCCTGTCGACTGCTCGAGCCAACCCATCCCGACCAGTCAACGAAAAGAGAACTAAGCATAGAGACGATCTTCCGAATGCTAGACTGATTCTGAGCATTCTACCTTCTTATCTACCACCTCTGAGTGGCACCATCACTCATGACAATGTGCCCTGCGAATTTGAGTATGCTTTGATCATTGCATACCTTCCAAAAGAAGTGCACGCAGTTCGTGCCGACCAATATAAGCTCACCACGTTGAATTTCAGTGACTTCAACCTCAGCGACAGGAAGGCTTACAATATGCTCGCCCCTCATAAATATTTGACGCGAACTAAAGGAAAGAACTCCAATATCATCTCTCAATCATGGACCCAGAACCTTGCCCAAACAACCCTACTCAATGTAATGAAGATTCCTCACTTCGAGAGGCATCAAGAAGTGAACGCGTGCGTCAAGTTATTGTTGTCCTACTATCACGGAGGATACTTATGGTTAAACCTTTGCATCATAGTGGATCTGACTTTGATCAGTCGGATCACAAGGCTAAGCATGCAGGGCCCCAACCCACAGGATGTTGACCCCGATAAGACCGCAGATCGCGATCTTGCATAGAAGATAAAGGATACGTATGGCGATATCAATAAGGGAACATGTGGATACAAGGTAGCCTCTATCCAGAGAAGCACACTGTGCCTTACTTGTCAGCTGATTGCAAGAACCAACCGACCCAAGTGACCGAATTTGTAGTGGACCTCGCAGGGAAGTGCGTGGAGATCCTACATATGAATTGGGCCAAATACTTGGTGAACCATCTAGAACTAGACTATAGGGAAGCACATGAACAAAGGTATGAGTTCCATTTTAGCTGGTTGCTTATATTAATATCTTTCATCGCATGGGAGATGCCGAAAGGTGAAACCTTCCCAGATGTCGAGCCCTTTGTGCCACTGGCTACGAAGTTCAGTACGCTATGGTAGTCTAGTGACATGAACAAGCAATGTCAGTCCAATGTCATTTTCCACACTTATTACAACCAACTGAAGATCACAATCCAGGCTACGCCTCGCATCACCTCGAACACACTTCATAGATTTAGGCGACTGATGAAATTCAGCGCAGACTGCCACTTCATCTACATCACACCGCGTGCCGATGAGCATCACCAATAGCTGCAGTAATATTACAAACTAACAGAGGAAGACTTAGAAGAGATTACTAAGGAGTGGTCGGTGGACCTCCTCATCCTAGCTGACCCCACAGAGATCTCTGATGTTGATAGTCCAGAAGTCATGCACGATACACCTAGACAGAGCAAGACCAAGAAGAATGAAGAAGCCCAGGATGTCCACAACACCTTAGCACAGACTCCCTCTATCTCACATGAGCATGGAGGTGACAATGAAGATATATATGGCACAGAAGTTGAACAAAATAAGGATGAGGTCACACCACCAAGAGACAAAGATGATCCCTCAAAGAAAAGGAAGGTTTCCCCTTTGAAACCTTCTTCAAGGAGGAAAAAGAAAGAAACTAGAACCAAGTTTGAGACTACCCTAACCTCAAACGACCTTGAATTCATTATCGCTGCAATGAATGATGCTTTGTTGGAGATAGCATAGAAGCAGAAAGCCAAGTAGGAGGATATGTTTAGTCGGATCAAGGTCGAACTTCAGGAAGTGCAGCAGGCACTACAATCTATCCGTGCAGTATCCACTGTGCCCCTAAAGGCAGGAACACCAGAAAAGGGAGACGAGCCAGCTCAACTCCACCGGCTTGCTGATATGGTCGAAGCTTGCCTTTGACAAGAATAGGAGGAAACAACACAAGCCACCCAGGATTTGGCACAAGCACAGGGAGCTCTGTTAGAACAACACAGTAATGTAGAACGAGAGAAGCTTGCTATGCAAGAAAAGTTTGATGAAGAGAAAGAAGAGCTACAACAAAGCAAGGAAACATTGCTCGCTGAGCAACTTGAAGTTAAGGAAAGGGTCAACAGATCACTTCTCTTTGTGACAATCGTTGAAGTCTAGACCGAGGAACAAGTTCCACAGCAGGTGGCACAATTGGAAGAGGTAATCCAGAAGCTACACCAACACATCGCAAATCTAGAACTCTGCGTTGTACCTAAAACCCCTAAGGAGATAAGAGACCAACGAGAAGCAACTGCTCACAGTGCAGTTGGTAGATTAAAATATCTTGCCTTGGAGTGTAAGAATCTAAGTAATCAAAGTGCCCAGACATACGAAAACCTTAAAGAGAATCCAAAATTGCAGACGCTGGAGTCGCAGCTCCAAGAAGAAAAACAACATGCGGATATGCTACAGGTACAACTAAAGTCCCCGTCAGTTGAAGACAGGATGAATAGATCACATGAACAACGTAAAGCTCATCAACAGGTTCATATTCTTCAAATTAAAGTGATTGAAGTCACTCAACGACTTCAACCTGTGAAAGATCAGGAATGCCTATCATTTACAGAGATCGAGAGCCAAGGAGCAAATCTTGAACAGGTCGTCCTCTCAGTAGAGAAGCGCTTGGAAGGACTATTGAATGTCGCACTGATCTAGGAGTTCATCGAGCAAGAGGCTACAACAAAGAAGCAAGTCGAAGCAGCTCGAGCCAAGCTTGAGGCATTCGAGGTAGACTTGGTCATATCAGAGTGACTCGGGATGATTCATAGGTGAGTGTTGGGGGCATGTTGGCCCTTGAACAGGTTTTGGAAGTTTCTTGGTCATGTTGAGCTATTTTGGGACTTCGACAGCCTGTCGAAGGAGGAGTGCAAAACGAAGCAGAGATGACGGGATCTCGGCCCCTTTTTGGGTTTTTGGGATAATGTAACAGGAAAGGGATGTAGGCTCATGGGTTTACCCACTCTAAGGCCCACTTTTGTAATATATAAATAAGTAGCTAGGCAATGCAAGAAGGGATGATGAGCTAAGTGCTAGAGTAATGAATGAGATAAGTGCTCGATCTAAGTGATGTGAATGTATGCTAAGTGCAAGTAGGTTTTTGGATGCTTTGTGCATGATTGTAAGAGGCTTGCAAAGAAGAGTGCAAGTGGTTGTGACAGATTGTGAAAGGCTAAGTGTTGCGGCGCAAGAAAGAAGGATCTAGCGAGTAGTGCAGATCTTTTGTCTTGTGCAGAGTAAGGATTATTGAGGCTCTGTGATGTAACTGCTTGACTGAAATAATAGAGAAGAAGAGTTGGTGGATGTAGCCCCAGGGTGGGGGTGAACCACGTAAACCCTGTGTCATCTTGTTGTGTGCCTTATCTTTGTGTGTTCATATGTTATATGCTGAGTGCTTGATAGATAGATTTGATGATGCTTAGTGTTAATGATGCGTAGATTGTTAGATCTGATCTATATGTATGTGCTAAGTGCTTGATCTGTTAGATCTGGATAATCTATTGATGCTAATTTCTTAAATATGGTAAGATCTATGTCAAGGATGAAAAGCTCTATTTTACCAGCGAAGTAGATAATGATTGCATGTTAAAGAACTAAAGGTGTTGAACGCTTTATTAAGTAGTATAATGACATATTTGTATCCCAAATAAGGTTGCATACACTTGAGTCTTGCAACCACCCCTGCCTATACCTCAGGTGAGACTTCATCTTCTTCGAAGGTGTTGCCGAAAGGGCTGGTAGTTAGGGTTTTGTTGGTGCGCTCTTGTAGCTTTGAACCCTGGGTCTGCCCCTGTGCCAATAGCTCCTTCTATTAAGGGTATAGCATGTTGGATGACATCACTCCTATAAGCCTTCAAGTCGTCATAAGTCCAAGCAAAGGCATCCTTAAAATCTCTAATGAGGTCAATTATTTTATTTCTCTCCTCTTCATTGATGCCCTCCCCTATCTTTACCATTCTTGGGTCTATCTCGGTCCCAATATTGAATTCCAAGACCTTATTCATTTGTTGTTTGGGGTTTTTTCCTTTGTAAACATCATGTCTATCAAAGGGTTGTTCTAAAGGAATGCACCCTTTCGATGGAGTATTATTTTGAAAATTTACTACCTCAAGGTCCATGGACTTAGCCAGGAAACTTACTTGCGAATCAGTGAATTCTCTATTATTTTCCATGAATCTAAGGATTTGACTGTCATATTCAAAAAATTTCCAATGCTCTAAGTTATTCAGGATTGATGGTCTAAACATAACCTCCATTTTTCAAAAATTATAGAGGGGGACTTCACAAGTTTGCAAGGTAGATGTTGAGACAGCTAGGTCATCTACTACATAATTTTCCTCTCTAGGGACTTCTTCAATTGACACCACTTCAAAATATTGTGCGACAGACCTTGCAAAGTCTCGGTACCTTTTGAATCTCTCATTCTTTGTTGAAAAGTTTAGTAAAACTTGTGAAACTATTAGGTTTGAATCACCAATGAGCCTCAAGTGAATTATACCCATGTCCATGGACAAATTAAGACCTATGATTAAACCTTCATATTCGGTGACATTGTTTGTGCAATGATATTCAAGCCTATAGGAGTAGTAGAAGGTTTCTTTAGAAGTAGTAGTTAGGATTATGCCCGCCCATGAGCCAAAACTTGAGTGAGAACCATCAAATTCTAATGTTCATATTCCTTCCGGTGTTTTGCAAGGATTATCTTTAGAGTCTCCTCCTTGAACAAACTATCTTTCTACACCATTGTTTACATAGACGATTTGATCAGTGGGTTCTTCGGAAGCTTCAATGAGGCATCCAGTGATAGGTTCCTTTTGAATGGAGAAAAATCTTCCCTCGAGATAGGGTATAATGGCCTTAGATCCCTGGTCTTGGCTGAAGCTTCCACATATCTTTTCTACCAAGTATTTGCAAGGCAAGATTCCCCAACTACTTAATGTGTCTATTAATATTACATCGATATTGAAAGAGACATCAGGGCAAGTATGGAAGGAAACAATCAAGTATTTGATAAGACCACATGTAAAACCATCTCGTGTATCATTAAACGATTGTGATATACTAAGTCCCAGGTGGTGCATGAACCTTTGAGTCATAATGTTTCTAGAAGTATGTGGGTCAAAAACTCAATTATGGAGAAGGAAATCATTGATCTGGAGGGTGACATAAAAAGATATAGGTTCATCGTATCTTGTCCCAATGTTTCCAACATGAAAAATAACAGGGGAGTCTTCTCCAAAATCATCTTCCCCAATGATTTGTGAAGGTAAACATTAAATGTCTCCTTTATCACCCTCCCAATATTCAGAGATATTTTTAGGGGCACTTATATCCTCATGGTACTTATGTTGTTTTGAAAAAATCCAGGAATATTTCATGTTTGAAAATTCTCTCTTCCAAGTACTGGTTCCCTTAGGAAGGGTATCCAATTTGATGACATTGTTTACCTCTAGTATCTTTGGAAAATCATGTTCTTATTCTTCCATGTTTTCGTCATCGAACCATAAGATATCATCTTGGTTGTGAATAATATTGACCTGGGAAATGGAATTGCTCCATCTGATATTTTCTTCAATTCGGAAAACACCATCTCGTGCTTCCTTGAGGTTTGTAGGGAATCAGTTCCTGAGGATGGAATGGAATTTTCCTTCTAAGGAATTTAAATATTGTCTGAGAATAGCGCTCTCTGGTTGAAAGTTGGACTCAATTCGACCAAGTAAGGTGTTAAACTTGTCATTAAATTCCCTAACATCTTCATCATTTTGTTTCCAAATTTTGAGATATTGGGAATAAAGGGAGACCATATCTTCCATCACACTCCATCTTCGTAGAAAAACTTGTTCTAAATCTTCACAGCTTATGAGGATTTTTCTCGGGAGTTTAGTGCTCCATTTTCTGGAATCTCTAGTCGGTGAGAAAAATAAAAGTCTCATGAATGTGTTAGGATTTTCTTTCCCTGACTGACGGAACTCATAAATCTCACAAAAATTCGTCCAATGTGTGTTACCAGAATCCCCGGCCTCTCTTGAAAACTTGGGTATCCATCAATTACCATCTTTAGGGAGTTCATGTAATCGTCCTTAGATATTGGCCAACTATAAAGAGTTGAAGAGTTCTTTAGGGGCCCATTTAAGAGGGGCCATGGGGACAAACAAAACTATACAATAATAAGGTGTGTACTAAAGTATGTTGCAGGTCATCATAAGTGGATTTTCCAAACAATATCCTTAACATTATCAAAGGGATGAGGGTATCACCCTCAGTGGAGTCACCAGATAAGATATGTGAAATGAAGGCTTTGGATAAACGCTTACCGAAAAGTGTCGTTTGAGTAAAATTGATTCGATGTTCCCCGACAACAGCGACAAAAATGTTATCACATAATAGAGATAAAAATAGAAGTTTGACACTACTTTGAGATCATCTTTGTCATAGTTTTGTATAAATAGAGATAAATTAATCTCATTTTGACACAAGAATTTCTCACACAAGAGGAAGAGGACTGAAATTAGCGCCCTACTTAGGGTTTATTGGCTGAAATTGTGATGTGCATCTCTCTTTTGGAGTCTTCTACTTGAAACTTGGATCAATTTTGGTGAAGTCATTTGGTAATGTATTGTTCTCATGCATGATTATTCTTCGTGAAGTAAGTAAATATTATTTTTTTCATTACTTTTGAATGGTTATGGTATATTTTCTTTCTCATGATAAAGATTATGAAATTTCATGCTTGACAAACCTTAGAAGTGAAGAACTTAAGCTACTACTTCTTCACTTTGTATTTTCTAGAATTTGCTTAATTGATTTATATTGACAAGCCTCTAAATCCCTCAAGTTCTATCTCTTTAGAGGTCTTGATCAATTGTTGTTGCATCTAAATATTTCTTCAACTATCCAAGAAGGAGGAAAACTGCTAGGGCCTAGAAGTGCCTACTCTCTAGTAGCTCACCTCCCCAAAGACTGAATCCCAAGAATACTTAAGTTACTACTCTTATAAGATTCATATTTTACTTGGATAACATAATCTTGTTTCTTACTCCAAATGAATGTTGTTGAACTCTTGACTCCATAACCCTTTAAAGGAAATAGTCCTTACACTCCTTTTGTAGAGAGGTCAAACCAACACTCAAACCTTGAACTTTCTAGCTTTCACTAACTAAAACTAACTCTAACCTAGTTTAGATAACTAATCTACTTGTTGTTGTTATAGATAATTGTTACAATCATATAAATGCAACAAATTTTCTACATAGATTACATTTAATGCTAGCTAAACACTTATAAATTATCTTGTGACAATTTCATATCATTCTTCCTAGCAAAAGTTATCTTTTCATTGTCTTTTCAATCAACTTAAAGGCATATTTCTTGCAGTTGTTATAAAATACTTATTGTTGTTGTAAAATTTCCTTTTGCTGCAATTTTATATCATCTAGCATACACTTCAGTGGTTTACTATCTTATTGAAGAACCAATATCATTTTGTACTTGAAACTGCCATATTTTGTCTTTTTGTCTTGTTCTGGGAGGGTACACTTCATCCATTTTCTTCATCTCTTAAGACATAAACTTACCATGAACTTTTTTGACTTGAGTGACAAGTGAGAGGGGGGTATCTTTGCATCCTTGATTTAGCTTCATCATCCATTTAGTTCACTAGGGATGTATCCCTTGGGGTAATATTAACATACTCCTAAACAAATGGGGGTTTCCTATTAAGGTAACAGGGATAGGCCACCCCCTTGTTACACCAATCTTGCCTCACTTGTCTTGGGCTTTGGGAAAGTAGAGATTGTGCGATAATAAGGCCTCCTGTGCCTTCTCCACTATTTGGATTCCTTTCTCATGTCCAACATCATTCACATGCTTTAAGCCTCCTCGACCTGTTCTATTGTAAGGATTCATTTCTCCTATCCAACATCCTTTTCACGCTTTGACACCTCTTGTCCTTGTTCTACTTTCTGGCTTCCTTTCTCTTGAGAAGTTTCCTTGGAATTATATATAGTCTCCTTTGTTTGGCCGGCTTTCTGGCCTCCATAACACTAATCACTTAAAAAATAAATCATACATGAGTAAATAAAAGATAAATTATGTCATCCACTTATAATGATGTTCACTTAGACATCTACTAATACCACATTGGGATTTCACTTATACAACTTATTAGGGATTTGTTCCCTAAGTCCATATATAAGTCTGTAATGCATTTTTAATCATTAATCTTATTGATGTTCACTTGTACATTGAGTTATACCAATTCAAAATTTCACTTATATTACTTATTAGGTCTTTGTGCCCTAAGTCCATATATAAATCCCTAATGTGTTTTATTCATTAATCTGTAATGACCTAGGTTCAGGTTCTAACCCTAGTGGGAACAAATCTCCACATTTTTATAGTTAACCCACTAGGCCAATTCACATATGATTAGGGATTTGTTCCCACTAGGGTTGGAACTGATTACAACACAAGTAAAACGTGTACATTATTTTAGTGTACTTAGTAAACTTAGGTCAGTCGAAACTTCAAAAAGGTAAAAAATTGAGCCATAAATGCAAATCTTAGCCTTTAATGAAGCAAAGGCTTAAGTGGGCTTTTTGTGTTTAACATCTTTAGACATGGAAAAGATTGAAAAGTGTCCATCCTATGTCTAACATGATTGTTCTTTGTTCAAAATTTTCAAATAGAGTTCTAAACAAATTTTCTAACACTAATAGATGAATATACTTACATACGTCCTTTGTTTTCGATGTACATATCTAATAGACAATGTAAGTGATAATAGAAAATTCTATAAAAACCTATAAAAGGAAACAAAAATTCAAATAGAAATGATGAACTCATGAAAACCAAAATGGTGTCATACTAATATTTTAAATGCTTACCACTGGTAACATTGGTTGTTTTCTATTTTCACATCTCCCAAACATGCCATCTATGAATTCAACCCCCGCACCCCCTCACTTTTCACTGATATCACTTCATAGTTTATTTTAACTTGTAAAATCCAACCATAACCAACACCAGAGAAATTCTCTTGTCCCTCCACCCCATGTCTACATGTACGAAGTCTCATTTCTCGACTCCAATATATTGTTATATAGTATCTAAAATTTAAGAATAGATTAGAGTAACACAAGATGACCCGTTAACTCACTTTTTGGATAACTCTCAACAAACCTAAATAGCATCCTTCAAACATCAACTAATATAGATTTGTTAAAATATAAAATAAATAAATTTCCTCGATATTGTGATGGAGACTTCCGAAGTTGAAAATAATTTCATGCATTTCTTGTTACGCCGAAAGGCGTACACCTATTGACAGTGGGCACAATTAATGATCTGTTAACCTTATTTAACCTTAAACCCTAATATGATGGCTATGCATTGAATATGCTGGCATATTCTTAATCGTCCTCCAAAATCAATGGATCAGATTTATTGTTCATAACTTTCTTGGATTTATCAAGGTATCTGTTAACATGTTTACTTTTTAACATTTACCTAATCACATTAAAAAATTACTATAAGGATATGTAATTGCCACGTTCCATTTATCAACCTAATGCAACCGAACGTTTCATATTACCACAGAGGGATTACCACAAACATTTTATATTGGAGGCACATATTCTCAGTATATTGGGGGCACGCATTCTCAGCCGCTACCTTTCGGCGTTCTCAACCGCGAGTTAGCGGCTGTGCTAGTTTTTATTGCATGCAATGTTTTGAGCTAGTGCATTTCAAGAGAAACACTTCTCTCAAATTTGAGAGAAATGTTTCACTTTCAATTAATATGATTGTTTCCTAGATGATGAGAAGTAACTCACCTAAACGCTAAAACACATTGGCTCAAAAATTTCGCATGTAGTTCGTTGGATAATTCTACATGTCAACACCAAACTAGCCCACTTCCTATATGATGAGTGAAGTAATGTGCTTGAAACTCACTTGAAACAAATTAGCTCAAAATCATTGCACGCAGTTCCCTGGATAATTCTAAATTTCAACACCAAACTAACCCACTTACCAAGATGAATAGTCCAACACAAAAAGGCTTATGTATAGAAATTTCCTTTCGAGTTCAGTAATCTATGTTTGCAACTCAAATTAAAAATTAAATTGCATTAGGACCCTCCAATGAACAAATTCACAACCAATGGGACCAGAAAACTTCTTACCCAAAATAAAAATAATTATAACATTGTATTAAAATAAGAGAGACAAGAGATGGAGAATACAACTAAAGCACACTAAATCAAATCAGGATTATCATAAATTTAAAAACGAAGATTTCTTCCTCTGGAAACCAATGTTCCAAAATCTTCTATTTTTCCTGATTCTCAATTTTTTCCAATTTTTTCAAGTTGGAATTTTTTTTATATTTTTCAAGTTTTTCAGGTCTGACTTTATTTTTTCCAATTTTTGGTTTATGACCCTTGTTGATTTGTTTTCAATGCTAAGTGTTTTAAACTTCTTGATCCATATGGATTTCGGTGGCCTCCCACCTATTCCAATTGGTTCATTTTGGTAGTTTTCTAATTTGGCAATTTATTTTCCTAGTTTTCGAGTCCCTGACTTGCGGGGCCGTTTTGAGGCCCTAAACAACATTTTTAGGGCTCGCCATAGTCGAAAATGCCCTTTCATAGGTTGTAGAAAAATGTATATTCCTCGTATATACATTTCCAATGGGCTATCGTGCGGCTAAAACAGAGTTCGTATGCAAAATTTATGACCTCAGGAAGTTGATGTACTAACTTACCCAAACGAGGCCCACATGACTTTTGGCGCTTCATCTCCCAGGGTTAGGTTTTTGGATGTCTAGGATTTTTGGAATTCCTGTTTATTGTAAAAAGGCCTTCAGAGCCTCATTGTAATCATCTTCTTGCGAATCAACGCAACCATCACATCTCTTCTCAGAGATAAGCTGCCACCATTCCAGCAAGCTTGTTTTCTGTTGCATTTTATAGTTTCAGCTTATTTCCTTATTGAATAGAAAACCTGTTTTACTATATCTCTGTTATTTTGTGTTAAGAATCTTTTAATAACCTGTATTCATTTCGTTCTACTCCTTGTCGTCTTAATGCATGTCCCCAATGAGGTCAGGGTACAAAGAATTGGGTCTCAATCTTGTTTCTCTTGAGGAAAAAACCTCTCGCACACCCAAACGACCTCTCATGGAAGGAGAAAATAAATATAACGGGACATGCGATCCTTTCAAAATGTTTCTTGAGGAATACCTCACACAAAAAAGGAACGGGATGATGGATAGTTTCATGCAAATCCTTCAACAACTACCAACAGGCAACACATCTTCCTCGAGCGGAGGTGTCGCCCCCTTCAAGGTACAAATCAAATTCGATATTCCTATATTTGAAGGTCAAAGAGACACAGATGTTGTAAACAAGTGGTTGAATCTACTAGAAGGGTATTGTTTTTTTCATAACTTTTGAAATAGAGAAAAAATTAGTTTTGCGCTCCTCAAAGATGTTCCCCATGTCAAATATTGGTGTGAAACATTTAGTGACCAAAAGGAAATAGAGGAACCCTCATTATTTACAGTCACAGCCACCTGAGAATAATTTAGGGATGTTGTTAAGGAACAATACTACCCTGCCGAAAGTTATGACAACTTGTATACCAAATGGAACACACTGCGGAAAGAAATAAACCAAGCAGTTCCAGATTTCACAAATATCTTCCTTACCCTGTGCACCAATCTGGGTATCAGCGATTCATAGTGACATATGGTGCTCAAGTATCGCAATGCTCTGCATAGATACATCTAGACTGAAATGGAATTTCTGTACATCTCGTCTGGAGATCGATATGCCGTCAAAATCAAGCAAAAGCTCAAATAAAGACGCAACAATTTGGGCCTGGGAACCCCTCACAAAAAAAAACAGGAAATGAAGGCCCTAACCTATAGAACAAAGGATAGAGAAAATATAGATAGTATCAAGACAACTAGTCCAATCCACAAGAAAATAAGGACACTGGAAAGACAAAGAAGGATACCAGGAAGTGGTGTGATTTCCATAAGAGCCCTTAGCATAACACTATTGATTTTCGCTCAAAGCAGTCATTGGTGGCTGAAGTGAAAGCCTCTGAATCAGATGTGGGTTCTGACTCTGAGTTAGAACCAAAAAGGGGAAGATGGATCATTGACGCCGAACCCAGTGCCACTGTTTCTACCACCAATCTCTATCCTCATGAACCAGGTGATCCAAAAAAAGAAGACCACCTTTTCCATTTCTGATGTGGGTAAACGTAACCTCACTGCACTTCATCATTGATAGTGGTATCCAGAAGAACCTCATCTCAGCAGAGGTCGTCAAGCGGCTGGCCCTGCAAAAACACCACACTCGCAACCCTAAACCGTTGGATGGCTTCAGTAAGGAAGCAATCTCCACATCAGCCAACAGTGTTGACTGTTGTACAAAATATATACCTTCAAAGATGAGCTATTGTGTGATCTTTCTCCTCTTGAATTTTGTAATGTTCTTTTGGGCCAACCTTATTTATGAAAACGTCATGATGTATATGAGTCTAGCCATTGCAGTTTTATTATTACTTTGAACATGAAATTATACAGGATATTCGAGGAATTCCCTCCTAGTGTTATTTCCTTGATCTCTGCCAAACAATGCAGGAAGGTCATCTCTCAGAATGGAAAATTTTTCTTCTTCGTGATTCCCTCTTAGAGTAAGAGAATCATCGCAACCACATCCTGGGCCTCTGCGACCAATCTCTCCACACAACAAAACAAAGTGGATAATTTCGTGGAAGAATATGCATATATCTTCTCCTCTCCTATCGGGGTACCTCTACATTATCAGGTCAAGCATCCCATCGATCTAACCCCAGGTGCATCGCTACCTAATGGGCCGGTCTATTGTTGCTCTCTATCAGAAAACACGGAGATCAAGAGGAAGCTCCAAGAACTTCTCCATAAGGATCACATCCATCCCATATCATTTCCTTGTGGGAACCCAATCGTACTAGTGCAGAAGAAAGATGGGACCTGGTGACTCTGCATTGATTACCGGGCCCTGAATAAAATCACAGTCCAGAACCAGTACCCGATTCCCCGAATCGACGACCTCCTTGATCATCTCACAGGGGACAAATACTTCAGTAATATTGATCTGAAGTACCACAAGGTCCCAGTAGAACATACATATGTATGGAAGACCTCCTTCAAGTCAAAAGAAGGTCTTTTTGAATGGTTGGTCATGCCTTTTGGTTTGAAAAATGCTCCAACAACTTTTATGAGGATGATGGACAATATCCTGCAACCTTTCACCGGTGCTTTTGTAGTGGTGTATCTGGATGACATCCTCATCTACAACAAGACTTGGGTGGAACACTTGCAGCATATTCAACAGGTTATACACACCATGTGACAACACAAAATATATGAAAACTTGGAAAAATGCTCCTTCGACATGGACAGGATCCATTACTTAGGCTACATGGTTGATTAACATGGTGTGCATGTGGATCTAGCCAAGATCCAGGTCATC
>ML806529.1:369854-399673 GCA_009831015.1 Picea engelmannii | reverse complement strand
GAAGACTTAGAAGAGATTACTAAGGAGTGGTCGGTGGACCTCCTCATCCTAGCTGACCCCACAGAGATCTCTGATGTTGATAGTCCAGAAGTCATGCACGATACACCTAGACAGAGCAAGACCAAGAAGAATGAAGAAGCCCAGGATGTCCACAACACCTTAGCACAGACTCCCTCTATCTCACATGAGCATGGAGGTGACAATGAAGATATATATGGCACAGAAGTTGAACAAAATAAGGATGAGGTCACACCACCAAGAGACAAAGATGATCCCTCAAAGAAAAGGAAGGTTTCCCCTTTGAAACCTTCTTCAAGGAGGAAAAAGAAAGAAACTAGAACCAAGTTTGAGACTACCCTAACCTCAAACGACCTTGAATTCATTATCGCTGCAATGAATGATGCTTTGTTGGAGATAGCATAGAAGCAGAAAGCCAAGTAGGAGGATATGTTTAGTCGGATCAAGGTCGAACTTCAGGAAGTGCAGCAGGCACTACAATCTATCCGTGCAGTATCCACTGTGCCCCTAAAGGCAGGAACACCAGAAAAGGGAGACGAGCCAGCTCAACTCCACCGGCTTGCTGATATGGTCGAAGCTTGCCTTTGACAAGAATAGGAGGAAACAACACAAGCCACCCAGGATTTGGCACAAGCACAGGGAGCTCTGTTAGAACAACACAGTAATGTAGAACGAGAGAAGCTTGCTATGCAAGAAAAGTTTGATGAAGAGAAAGAAGAGCTACAACAAAGCAAGGAAACATTGCTCGCTGAGCAACTTGAAGTTAAGGAAAGGGTCAACAGATCACTTCTCTTTGTGACAATCGTTGAAGTCTAGACCGAGGAACAAGTTCCACAGCAGGTGGCACAATTGGAAGAGGTAATCCAGAAGCTACACCAACACATCGCAAATCTAGAACTCTGCGTTGTACCTAAAACCCCTAAGGAGATAAGAGACCAACGAGAAGCAACTGCTCACAGTGCAGTTGGTAGATTAAAATATCTTGCCTTGGAGTGTAAGAATCTAAGTAATCAAAGTGCCCAGACATACGAAAACCTTAAAGAGAATCCAAAATTGCAGACGCTGGAGTCGCAGCTCCAAGAAGAAAAACAACATGCGGATATGCTACAGGTACAACTAAAGTCCCCGTCAGTTGAAGACAGGATGAATAGATCACATGAACAACGTAAAGCTCATCAACAGGTTCATATTCTTCAAATTAAAGTGATTGAAGTCACTCAACGACTTCAACCTGTGAAAGATCAGGAATGCCTATCATTTACAGAGATCGAGAGCCAAGGAGCAAATCTTGAACAGGTCGTCCTCTCAGTAGAGAAGCGCTTGGAAGGACTATTGAATGTCGCACTGATCTAGGAGTTCATCGAGCAAGAGGCTACAACAAAGAAGCAAGTCGAAGCAGCTCGAGCCAAGCTTGAGGCATTCGAGGTAGACTTGGTCATATCAGAGTGACTCGGGATGATTCATAGGTGAGTGTTGGGGGCATGTTGGCCCTTGAACAGGTTTTGGAAGTTTCTTGGTCATGTTGAGCTATTTTGGGACTTCGACAGCCTGTCGAAGGAGGAGTGCAAAACGAAGCAGAGATGACGGGATCTCGGCCCCTTTTTGGGTTTTTGGGATAATGTAACAGGAAAGGGATGTAGGCTCATGGGTTTACCCACTCTAAGGCCCACTTTTGTAATATATAAATAAGTAGCTAGGCAATGCAAGAAGGGATGATGAGCTAAGTGCTAGAGTAATGAATGAGATAAGTGCTCGATCTAAGTGATGTGAATGTATGCTAAGTGCAAGTAGGTTTTTGGATGCTTTGTGCATGATTGTAAGAGGCTTGCAAAGAAGAGTGCAAGTGGTTGTGACAGATTGTGAAAGGCTAAGTGTTGCGGCGCAAGAAAGAAGGATCTAGCGAGTAGTGCAGATCTTTTGTCTTGTGCAGAGTAAGGATTATTGAGGCTCTGTGATGTAACTGCTTGACTGAAATAATAGAGAAGAAGAGTTGGTGGATGTAGCCCCAGGGTGGGGGTGAACCACGTAAACCCTGTGTCATCTTGTTGTGTGCCTTATCTTTGTGTGTTCATATGTTATATGCTGAGTGCTTGATAGATAGATTTGATGATGCTTAGTGTTAATGATGCGTAGATTGTTAGATCTGATCTATATGTATGTGCTAAGTGCTTGATCTGTTAGATCTGGATAATCTATTGATGCTAATTTCTTAAATATGGTAAGATCTATGTCAAGGATGAAAAGCTCTATTTTACCAGCGAAGTAGATAATGATTGCATGTTAAAGAACTAAAGGTGTTGAACGCTTTATTAAGTAGTATAATGACATATTTGTATCCCAAATAAGGTTGCATACACTTGAGTCTTGCAACCACCCCTGCCTATACCTCAGGTGAGACTTCATCTTCTTCGAAGGTGTTGCCGAAAGGGCTGGTAGTTAGGGTTTTGTTGGTGCGCTCTTGTAGCTTTGAACCCTGGGTCTGCCCCTGTGCCAATAGCTCCTTCTATTAAGGGTATAGCATGTTGGATGACATCACTCCTATAAGCCTTCAAGTCGTCATAAGTCCAAGCAAAGGCATCCTTAAAATCTCTAATGAGGTCAATTATTTTATTTCTCTCCTCTTCATTGATGCCCTCCCCTATCTTTACCATTCTTGGGTCTATCTCGGTCCCAATATTGAATTCCAAGACCTTATTCATTTGTTGTTTGGGGTTTTTTCCTTTGTAAACATCATGTCTATCAAAGGGTTGTTCTAAAGGAATGCACCCTTTCGATGGAGTATTATTTTGAAAATTTACTACCTCAAGGTCCATGGACTTAGCCAGGAAACTTACTTGCGAATCAGTGAATTCTCTATTATTTTCCATGAATCTAAGGATTTGACTGTCATATTCAAAAAATTTCCAATGCTCTAAGTTATTCAGGATTGATGGTCTAAACATAACCTCCATTTTTCAAAAATTATAGAGGGGGACTTCACAAGTTTGCAAGGTAGATGTTGAGACAGCTAGGTCATCTACTACATAATTTTCCTCTCTAGGGACTTCTTCAATTGACACCACTTCAAAATATTGTGCGACAGACCTTGCAAAGTCTCGGTACCTTTTGAATCTCTCATTCTTTGTTGAAAAGTTTAGTAAAACTTGTGAAACTATTAGGTTTGAATCACCAATGAGCCTCAAGTGAATTATACCCATGTCCATGGACAAATTAAGACCTATGATTAAACCTTCATATTCGGTGACATTGTTTGTGCAATGATATTCAAGCCTATAGGAGTAGTAGAAGGTTTCTTTAGAAGTAGTAGTTAGGATTATGCCCGCCCATGAGCCAAAACTTGAGTGAGAACCATCAAATTCTAATGTTCATATTCCTTCCGGTGTTTTGCAAGGATTATCTTTAGAGTCTCCTCCTTGAACAAACTATCTTTCTACACCATTGTTTACATAGACGATTTGATCAGTGGGTTCTTCGGAAGCTTCAATGAGGCATCCAGTGATAGGTTCCTTTTGAATGGAGAAAAATCTTCCCTCGAGATAGGGTATAATGGCCTTAGATCCCTGGTCTTGGCTGAAGCTTCCACATATCTTTTCTACCAAGTATTTGCAAGGCAAGATTCCCCAACTACTTAATGTGTCTATTAATATTACATCGATATTGAAAGAGACATCAGGGCAAGTATGGAAGGAAACAATCAAGTATTTGATAAGACCACATGTAAAACCATCTCGTGTATCATTAAACGATTGTGATATACTAAGTCCCAGGTGGTGCATGAACCTTTGAGTCATAATGTTTCTAGAAGTATGTGGGTCAAAAACTCAATTATGGAGAAGGAAATCATTGATCTGGAGGGTGACATAAAAAGATATAGGTTCATCGTATCTTGTCCCAATGTTTCCAACATGAAAAATAACAGGGGAGTCTTCTCCAAAATCATCTTCCCCAATGATTTGTGAAGGTAAACATTAAATGTCTCCTTTATCACCCTCCCAATATTCAGAGATATTTTTAGGGGCACTTATATCCTCATGGTACTTATGTTGTTTTGAAAAAATCCAGGAATATTTCATGTTTGAAAATTCTCTCTTCCAAGTACTGGTTCCCTTAGGAAGGGTATCCAATTTGATGACATTGTTTACCTCTAGTATCTTTGGAAAATCATGTTCTTATTCTTCCATGTTTTCGTCATCGAACCATAAGATATCATCTTGGTTGTGAATAATATTGACCTGGGAAATGGAATTGCTCCATCTGATATTTTCTTCAATTCGGAAAACACCATCTCGTGCTTCCTTGAGGTTTGTAGGGAATCAGTTCCTGAGGATGGAATGGAATTTTCCTTCTAAGGAATTTAAATATTGTCTGAGAATAGCGCTCTCTGGTTGAAAGTTGGACTCAATTCGACCAAGTAAGGTGTTAAACTTGTCATTAAATTCCCTAACATCTTCATCATTTTGTTTCCAAATTTTGAGATATTGGGAATAAAGGGAGACCATATCTTCCATCACACTCCATCTTCGTAGAAAAACTTGTTCTAAATCTTCACAGCTTATGAGGATTTTTCTCGGGAGTTTAGTGCTCCATTTTCTGGAATCTCTAGTCGGTGAGAAAAATAAAAGTCTCATGAATGTGTTAGGATTTTCTTTCCCTGACTGACGGAACTCATAAATCTCACAAAAATTCGTCCAATGTGTGTTACCAGAATCCCCGGCCTCTCTTGAAAACTTGGGTATCCATCAATTACCATCTTTAGGGAGTTCATGTAATCGTCCTTAGATATTGGCCAACTATAAAGAGTTGAAGAGTTCTTTAGGGGCCCATTTAAGAGGGGCCATGGGGACAAACAAAACTATACAATAATAAGGTGTGTACTAAAGTATGTTGCAGGTCATCATAAGTGGATTTTCCAAACAATATCCTTAACATTATCAAAGGGATGAGGGTATCACCCTCAGTGGAGTCACCAGATAAGATATGTGAAATGAAGGCTTTGGATAAACGCTTACCGAAAAGTGTCGTTTGAGTAAAATTGATTCGATGTTCCCCGACAACAGCGACAAAAATGTTATCACATAATAGAGATAAAAATAGAAGTTTGACACTACTTTGAGATCATCTTTGTCATAGTTTTGTATAAATAGAGATAAATTAATCTCATTTTGACACAAGAATTTCTCACACAAGAGGAAGAGGACTGAAATTAGCGCCCTACTTAGGGTTTATTGGCTGAAATTGTGATGTGCATCTCTCTTTTGGAGTCTTCTACTTGAAACTTGGATCAATTTTGGTGAAGTCATTTGGTAATGTATTGTTCTCATGCATGATTATTCTTCGTGAAGTAAGTAAATATTATTTTTTTCATTACTTTTGAATGGTTATGGTATATTTTCTTTCTCATGATAAAGATTATGAAATTTCATGCTTGACAAACCTTAGAAGTGAAGAACTTAAGCTACTACTTCTTCACTTTGTATTTTCTAGAATTTGCTTAATTGATTTATATTGACAAGCCTCTAAATCCCTCAAGTTCTATCTCTTTAGAGGTCTTGATCAATTGTTGTTGCATCTAAATATTTCTTCAACTATCCAAGAAGGAGGAAAACTGCTAGGGCCTAGAAGTGCCTACTCTCTAGTAGCTCACCTCCCCAAAGACTGAATCCCAAGAATACTTAAGTTACTACTCTTATAAGATTCATATTTTACTTGGATAACATAATCTTGTTTCTTACTCCAAATGAATGTTGTTGAACTCTTGACTCCATAACCCTTTAAAGGAAATAGTCCTTACACTCCTTTTGTAGAGAGGTCAAACCAACACTCAAACCTTGAACTTTCTAGCTTTCACTAACTAAAACTAACTCTAACCTAGTTTAGATAACTAATCTACTTGTTGTTGTTATAGATAATTGTTACAATCATATAAATGCAACAAATTTTCTACATAGATTACATTTAATGCTAGCTAAACACTTATAAATTATCTTGTGACAATTTCATATCATTCTTCCTAGCAAAAGTTATCTTTTCATTGTCTTTTCAATCAACTTAAAGGCATATTTCTTGCAGTTGTTATAAAATACTTATTGTTGTTGTAAAATTTCCTTTTGCTGCAATTTTATATCATCTAGCATACACTTCAGTGGTTTACTATCTTATTGAAGAACCAATATCATTTTGTACTTGAAACTGCCATATTTTGTCTTTTTGTCTTGTTCTGGGAGGGTACACTTCATCCATTTTCTTCATCTCTTAAGACATAAACTTACCATGAACTTTTTTGACTTGAGTGACAAGTGAGAGGGGGGTATCTTTGCATCCTTGATTTAGCTTCATCATCCATTTAGTTCACTAGGGATGTATCCCTTGGGGTAATATTAACATACTCCTAAACAAATGGGGGTTTCCTATTAAGGTAACAGGGATAGGCCACCCCCTTGTTACACCAATCTTGCCTCACTTGTCTTGGGCTTTGGGAAAGTAGAGATTGTGCGATAATAAGGCCTCCTGTGCCTTCTCCACTATTTGGATTCCTTTCTCATGTCCAACATCATTCACATGCTTTAAGCCTCCTCGACCTGTTCTATTGTAAGGATTCATTTCTCCTATCCAACATCCTTTTCACGCTTTGACACCTCTTGTCCTTGTTCTACTTTCTGGCTTCCTTTCTCTTGAGAAGTTTCCTTGGAATTATATATAGTCTCCTTTGTTTGGCCGGCTTTCTGGCCTCCATAACACTAATCACTTAAAAAATAAATCATACATGAGTAAATAAAAGATAAATTATGTCATCCACTTATAATGATGTTCACTTAGACATCTACTAATACCACATTGGGATTTCACTTATACAACTTATTAGGGATTTGTTCCCTAAGTCCATATATAAGTCTGTAATGCATTTTTAATCATTAATCTTATTGATGTTCACTTGTACATTGAGTTATACCAATTCAAAATTTCACTTATATTACTTATTAGGTCTTTGTGCCCTAAGTCCATATATAAATCCCTAATGTGTTTTATTCATTAATCTGTAATGACCTAGGTTCAGGTTCTAACCCTAGTGGGAACAAATCTCCACATTTTTATAGTTAACCCACTAGGCCAATTCACATATGATTAGGGATTTGTTCCCACTAGGGTTGGAACTGATTACAACACAAGTAAAACGTGTACATTATTTTAGTGTACTTAGTAAACTTAGGTCAGTCGAAACTTCAAAAAGGTAAAAAATTGAGCCATAAATGCAAATCTTAGCCTTTAATGAAGCAAAGGCTTAAGTGGGCTTTTTGTGTTTAACATCTTTAGACATGGAAAAGATTGAAAAGTGTCCATCCTATGTCTAACATGATTGTTCTTTGTTCAAAATTTTCAAATAGAGTTCTAAACAAATTTTCTAACACTAATAGATGAATATACTTACATACGTCCTTTGTTTTCGATGTACATATCTAATAGACAATGTAAGTGATAATAGAAAATTCTATAAAAACCTATAAAAGGAAACAAAAATTCAAATAGAAATGATGAACTCATGAAAACCAAAATGGTGTCATACTAATATTTTAAATGCTTACCACTGGTAACATTGGTTGTTTTCTATTTTCACATCTCCCAAACATGCCATCTATGAATTCAACCCCCGCACCCCCTCACTTTTCACTGATATCACTTCATAGTTTATTTTAACTTGTAAAATCCAACCATAACCAACACCAGAGAAATTCTCTTGTCCCTCCACCCCATGTCTACATGTACGAAGTCTCATTTCTCGACTCCAATATATTGTTATATAGTATCTAAAATTTAAGAATAGATTAGAGTAACACAAGATGACCCGTTAACTCACTTTTTGGATAACTCTCAACAAACCTAAATAGCATCCTTCAAACATCAACTAATATAGATTTGTTAAAATATAAAATAAATAAATTTCCTCGATATTGTGATGGAGACTTCCGAAGTTGAAAATAATTTCATGCATTTCTTGTTACGCCGAAAGGCGTACACCTATTGACAGTGGGCACAATTAATGATCTGTTAACCTTATTTAACCTTAAACCCTAATATGATGGCTATGCATTGAATATGCTGGCATATTCTTAATCGTCCTCCAAAATCAATGGATCAGATTTATTGTTCATAACTTTCTTGGATTTATCAAGGTATCTGTTAACATGTTTACTTTTTAACATTTACCTAATCACATTAAAAAATTACTATAAGGATATGTAATTGCCACGTTCCATTTATCAACCTAATGCAACCGAACGTTTCATATTACCACAGAGGGATTACCACAAACATTTTATATTGGAGGCACATATTCTCAGTATATTGGGGGCACGCATTCTCAGCCGCTACCTTTCGGCGTTCTCAACCGCGAGTTAGCGGCTGTGCTAGTTTTTATTGCATGCAATGTTTTGAGCTAGTGCATTTCAAGAGAAACACTTCTCTCAAATTTGAGAGAAATGTTTCACTTTCAATTAATATGATTGTTTCCTAGATGATGAGAAGTAACTCACCTAAACGCTAAAACACATTGGCTCAAAAATTTCGCATGTAGTTCGTTGGATAATTCTACATGTCAACACCAAACTAGCCCACTTCCTATATGATGAGTGAAGTAATGTGCTTGAAACTCACTTGAAACAAATTAGCTCAAAATCATTGCACGCAGTTCCCTGGATAATTCTAAATTTCAACACCAAACTAACCCACTTACCAAGATGAATAGTCCAACACAAAAAGGCTTATGTATAGAAATTTCCTTTCGAGTTCAGTAATCTATGTTTGCAACTCAAATTAAAAATTAAATTGCATTAGGACCCTCCAATGAACAAATTCACAACCAATGGGACCAGAAAACTTCTTACCCAAAATAAAAATAATTATAACATTGTATTAAAATAAGAGAGACAAGAGATGGAGAATACAACTAAAGCACACTAAATCAAATCAGGATTATCATAAATTTAAAAACGAAGATTTCTTCCTCTGGAAACCAATGTTCCAAAATCTTCTATTTTTCCTGATTCTCAATTTTTTCCAATTTTTTCAAGTTGGAATTTTTTTTATATTTTTCAAGTTTTTCAGGTCTGACTTTATTTTTTCCAATTTTTGGTTTATGACCCTTGTTGATTTGTTTTCAATGCTAAGTGTTTTAAACTTCTTGATCCATATGGATTTCGGTGGCCTCCCACCTATTCCAATTGGTTCATTTTGGTAGTTTTCTAATTTGGCAATTTATTTTCCTAGTTTTCGAGTCCCTGACTTGCGGGGCCGTTTTGAGGCCCTAAACAACATTTTTAGGGCTCGCCATAGTCGAAAATGCCCTTTCATAGGTTGTAGAAAAATGTATATTCCTCGTATATACATTTCCAATGGGCTATCGTGCGGCTAAAACAGAGTTCGTATGCAAAATTTATGACCTCAGGAAGTTGATGTACTAACTTACCCAAACGAGGCCCACATGACTTTTGGCGCTTCATCTCCCAGGGTTAGGTTTTTGGATGTCTAGGATTTTTGGAATTCCTGTTTATTGTAAAAAGGCCTTCAGAGCCTCATTGTAATCATCTTCTTGCGAATCAACGCAACCATCACATCTCTTCTCAGAGATAAGCTGCCACCATTCCAGCAAGCTTGTTTTCTGTTGCATTTTATAGTTTCAGCTTATTTCCTTATTGAATAGAAAACCTGTTTTACTATATCTCTGTTATTTTGTGTTAAGAATCTTTTAATAACCTGTATTCATTTCGTTCTACTCCTTGTCGTCTTAATGCATGTCCCCAATGAGGTCAGGGTACAAAGAATTGGGTCTCAATCTTGTTTCTCTTGAGGAAAAAACCTCTCGCACACCCAAACGACCTCTCATGGAAGGAGAAAATAAATATAACGGGACATGCGATCCTTTCAAAATGTTTCTTGAGGAATACCTCACACAAAAAAGGAACGGGATGATGGATAGTTTCATGCAAATCCTTCAACAACTACCAACAGGCAACACATCTTCCTCGAGCGGAGGTGTCGCCCCCTTCAAGGTACAAATCAAATTCGATATTCCTATATTTGAAGGTCAAAGAGACACAGATGTTGTAAACAAGTGGTTGAATCTACTAGAAGGGTATTGTTTTTTTCATAACTTTTGAAATAGAGAAAAAATTAGTTTTGCGCTCCTCAAAGATGTTCCCCATGTCAAATATTGGTGTGAAACATTTAGTGACCAAAAGGAAATAGAGGAACCCTCATTATTTACAGTCACAGCCACCTGAGAATAATTTAGGGATGTTGTTAAGGAACAATACTACCCTGCCGAAAGTTATGACAACTTGTATACCAAATGGAACACACTGCGGAAAGAAATAAACCAAGCAGTTCCAGATTTCACAAATATCTTCCTTACCCTGTGCACCAATCTGGGTATCAGCGATTCATAGTGACATATGGTGCTCAAGTATCGCAATGCTCTGCATAGATACATCTAGACTGAAATGGAATTTCTGTACATCTCGTCTGGAGATCGATATGCCGTCAAAATCAAGCAAAAGCTCAAATAAAGACGCAACAATTTGGGCCTGGGAACCCCTCACAAAAAAAAACAGGAAATGAAGGCCCTAACCTATAGAACAAAGGATAGAGAAAATATAGATAGTATCAAGACAACTAGTCCAATCCACAAGAAAATAAGGACACTGGAAAGACAAAGAAGGATACCAGGAAGTGGTGTGATTTCCATAAGAGCCCTTAGCATAACACTATTGATTTTCGCTCAAAGCAGTCATTGGTGGCTGAAGTGAAAGCCTCTGAATCAGATGTGGGTTCTGACTCTGAGTTAGAACCAAAAAGGGGAAGATGGATCATTGACGCCGAACCCAGTGCCACTGTTTCTACCACCAATCTCTATCCTCATGAACCAGGTGATCCAAAAAAAGAAGACCACCTTTTCCATTTCTGATGTGGGTAAACGTAACCTCACTGCACTTCATCATTGATAGTGGTATCCAGAAGAACCTCATCTCAGCAGAGGTCGTCAAGCGGCTGGCCCTGCAAAAACACCACACTCGCAACCCTAAACCGTTGGATGGCTTCAGTAAGGAAGCAATCTCCACATCAGCCAACAGTGTTGACTGTTGTACAAAATATATACCTTCAAAGATGAGCTATTGTGTGATCTTTCTCCTCTTGAATTTTGTAATGTTCTTTTGGGCCAACCTTATTTATGAAAACGTCATGATGTATATGAGTCTAGCCATTGCAGTTTTATTATTACTTTGAACATGAAATTATACAGGATATTCGAGGAATTCCCTCCTAGTGTTATTTCCTTGATCTCTGCCAAACAATGCAGGAAGGTCATCTCTCAGAATGGAAAATTTTTCTTCTTCGTGATTCCCTCTTAGAGTAAGAGAATCATCGCAACCACATCCTGGGCCTCTGCGACCAATCTCTCCACACAACAAAACAAAGTGGATAATTTCGTGGAAGAATATGCATATATCTTCTCCTCTCCTATCGGGGTACCTCTACATTATCAGGTCAAGCATCCCATCGATCTAACCCCAGGTGCATCGCTACCTAATGGGCCGGTCTATTGTTGCTCTCTATCAGAAAACACGGAGATCAAGAGGAAGCTCCAAGAACTTCTCCATAAGGATCACATCCATCCCATATCATTTCCTTGTGGGAACCCAATCGTACTAGTGCAGAAGAAAGATGGGACCTGGTGACTCTGCATTGATTACCGGGCCCTGAATAAAATCACAGTCCAGAACCAGTACCCGATTCCCCGAATCGACGACCTCCTTGATCATCTCACAGGGGACAAATACTTCAGTAATATTGATCTGAAGTACCACAAGGTCCCAGTAGAACATACATATGTATGGAAGACCTCCTTCAAGTCAAAAGAAGGTCTTTTTGAATGGTTGGTCATGCCTTTTGGTTTGAAAAATGCTCCAACAACTTTTATGAGGATGATGGACAATATCCTGCAACCTTTCACCGGTGCTTTTGTAGTGGTGTATCTGGATGACATCCTCATCTACAACAAGACTTGGGTGGAACACTTGCAGCATATTCAACAGGTTATACACACCATGTGACAACACAAAATATATGAAAACTTGGAAAAATGCTCCTTCGACATGGACAGGATCCATTACTTAGGCTACATGGTTGATTAACATGGTGTGCATGTGGATCTAGCCAAGATCCAGGTCATCTGTGACTGGCCAACCCCAACCACACTCACTAAGATTCAGAGCTTCTTGGGCCTCCCCAATTTCTAAAGCAGGTTCATGTTGGGATTCTTGCATATCACATGGGCCCTCAACCAAGTAACTAGGGGTGGAGATAAGGAAAACTTTGTGTGGGTCATGTCCCAACAACAAGCCTTCTATGACTTGAAGTAGCATTTGTGCTCATCCCCAGTACATTCATTACCGGATCTGCAACATCCCTTTGAGATTGAGACAAATTCTTCATACTATGTTGTGGGCACCGTTCTCACTCAACATAGCCACCTCATGGCGTATCATAGTGAGAAACTATCAGATGTTGTCTGTAAGTACCCTACTTACGAAAAATAAATGTACTTGTGCAATCCTACCGCTAGTGGAGACATTACATTCTGTGGAAGGAGATAGTCATCCACACTGATCTCAAGCCACTATAGTTCATGAAGACCCAAGGAAAATTGCAAAATGACGACCATTAGAAGTGGTCCACATACTTACAGTTCCACCTCAAAATCAAGTATAAAATAGGAAGTAACAACTGAGTTGTTGATTTCCTCATCTGACCTCTAGTCACGACACTCAACATAGTGCTAGAATATTGTGGCCATGAGTCCTATGGATGGCCCCACCTCTATGAGACATACCCTGACTTCTCCACCACCTACCAAATTTTGGGAGAAAAATCAGTGGTCGCTAATTTCCATCTTCAGGACAGGTTGTTGTGTATTTTAGGCCATGTCTGCATTCCATCAAGTGAGCACACGGGGATGATTTGGGAATCTCACTACAGTCGGGTGGCAAGACACTTTGGCATCGAAACGATAGTGGCAGTGATGCAAAACCATTTCTACTGGCCAAAAATTTGACAGGATGTCAGCAAGTATATTAGGTCCTGCACCACCTGCATTATTTCCAAAGTGACCACTAAGAGACAGTGCCTATACACCCCTCTTCCTACTCCTGACAAGTCATGGGAATCCATCTCAATGGACTACATGTATAGCCTCTCGTCCACCAAGAGGAGTAATGACTGTGTTTTCGTGGTTGTTGATCGCTTTTCCAAGATGGAGATTCTAGTCGCCTGCAAGAAGAACATCACTATAGAGGCCACTGCCAAGCTCTTATTTGAACGCGTCTGGGTACACATTAGGATCCCACAAACCATTGTCTCATATCGGGACATGCGGTTCCTTAGCATACTCTGGTTGAGCCTCTGGTCACTGCTGGATACCAAGCTCACAAAATCCACTTCCTTCCACCCACAGGTAGATGGCCAAAATGAGGTCGTCAATCCGATGATTGTACTTATCCCACACATGTACAATTCCAAGAACCCCCGCACATGGGATGAGATTATTCCCTATGTCCAACATAGCTAATACTGAGCTCTCCATAGATCAACTAGCAACATCCCCTTTCAGGTGGGGTTGGGATTCCAACCATTGGGCCCCATGGATGTTGCACTACTCCTTACAAACATATCGGTCGACTTGTCTCCTACTCCACCAAAAGATAACAAAGCCACCCAGTTCATTGAGAGGATACAACACATCCACCAACTAGTTTAGGATATTTTACAGAAGTCCAATGCCAAGTACAAGTAGTTCCATCATCAACATTGGGTGCCACATAAGTTTCAGATGGGCGACAAAGTTTGGTTGCACTTGAAGAAAGAGCGCCTTATAGGACCCCATCAGAAGCTTCGCCCCCTCTGGTATGGCCCATACACCATCACTAAGGTTATGGGTGAAAATTATTTTGTGCTCAACATTCCCCCTTTCCTTGGCCTGCACCCAATCTTCGACGTGGCTCTCCTCCGACCATATTTCCCACCATTATTGGAAACCTCTGAGATAACAAATAATTTGACACCAACAGAGCTCAAACCTGACTACATGCAACATGAATCTAGTGATAAGATTGTCGACACACATATCAAGGACACCTGACAACAAATGATCTAGCTTTATTGAGTTGCCAAAGCAGGGCAACTCCTGCACCAAGGCAAGTGGCTCACTTGGGGCCAAATTCAACACAAATTTCCTCATCTGATGGGGGAACCCAACACAATGGATACCATTGCTTCCTAAGGGGGTAGGATTGATCCATATGGATTTTGGTGGCCTCCCACCTATTCCAACTAGTTCATTTTGACAGTTTCCTAATTTGGTAGCTTCTTTTCCTAGTTTTCGGGTCCTTGACTTGCGGGTTCGTTTTGAGGCCCTAAACAATGTTTTTAGGGCTCGACACAATCTTAAATGTCCTTTCATAGGTTGCAACAAAATGTGTATTCCTCGGATAGACCTTTCCAACAAGCTATCATGTGCCTAAAACGAAGATCGTATGCAAGTGTTACGACATCGGGAAGTTGATGTACTAACTTACCCAAATGAGGCCCACATGACTTTTGGCGCTTCATCTCCTAGGGTTAGGTTTTTTGATGTCTAGGGTTTTTGACATTCCTAATTATTGTAAAAATGAATTCAAAGCCTCATTGTAATCATCTTCTTGTGAATGAGCACAACCGTCACATCTGTTCTCAGAGATAAGATGCCACCATTCCAACAAGCTTGTTTTCCACTGCATTTTACAATTTCAGCTTATTTCCTTATTGAATAGAAAACCAGTTTTATTGTATCTCTGTTATTCTATGTTAATCATCTTTTAATAATCTATATTCATTTTGTTTTTCTCATAAAATACAGATCACTTCTCCACATTCCTTGGCATTATATATAGTCTCCTTCGTTTGGCCTACTTTATGGCCTCCATAAGACTGAGCACCTACACAAGAAATCATAGATGAATAAATAAAAGATAAACTAAGTCATCCACTTATACTAATGTTCACTTATACATAAAATTATACCAATTTGTCATTTCAACAACTTATTAGATCTCTTTTCTCTAAGTCCATATATATCCCTAATATGTTTTATTCATTAATATCTAATGACCCAGGTTCAGGTTCCAACCTTAGTGGGCACAAAGCTTCACATTGTTCCAGTGAATCCACTAGGCCAACTCACATATGATTAGGGAGATCCACATTGTTCTGGTGAACCCATTGGGCCAACTCATATATGATTAGGGTTATGTTCCCACTAGGGTTGGAACTTGAACTCAAGACTTCTTCCTCTTGTTCAATTATTATATTTCTTTCAATGTGGCAATGTAGAAAATACATTGGACATGAAGGTAAGTTGGTATGTTGGAAATATATGCAATATCTACATACAATAAATGATATACAAAGAAATAGAGTGAAAAATACATATGATAAACAATAAAGAAAAGAATGGAGTAAAAAATAAAGGTAGAAGAAAGTACCTTGTTATTTCCTATTCTATGTTTGTGGTTAAGAATTCTTCCTCTTGTCCAATTATTCTATTTCTTTCAATGTGGCAATGAAAAAAATAAAATGGACATGAAGGTAAGTTGGTACTTAGGAAAAATATGCAATGTCTACATACACTAAATGAGATTCAAAGCATTAGAGTAAAAAATAGAGTTAGAAGCATGTATGCTTTTATTTCTTCTTCCATGTTTGTGATTATATAGAGTTTTTTCTGTCCAAAATATATTACAAACAAGAAAATATTTGTCACACACCCATGGCGAGGCATAAATAAATAAATAAATATTTTTCCTCAATTAGTCGAATCCTCCATCCATGGTCTCTAATCCTAGTCAATGGACCTTCAAAATTCCTAAGCTGAAGCAACTCTTCAGTTCCTTACTGGAATCTCTAAGAATTCAATCCACAGGTCTTGGAGAGACTTCACCCATGCGAACTAGCACCAGGCGCAAGTACCCTCCACAAGACCACTATCAGTGATCACAAACCTATCTAAAAGGTGCATCATGAAATCGCGTATCGAGTCCTTGCGTGTGAGTCACCGTGACACTCCCGATCTCCGATCTCCTGACACAGACCTAACACTTGCTAGATCCTCCTTCATATGACCATAGGTTGTCACCTAGGTCTCAACCTCAAATGCTTATCGAGACTTCGTGTTTCGCGAAGTTGGAGGGTCACTCACCTCCCTTCTCCTGATATTTGAAATGTCAATATCTCCTCGCCATAGATCAACGGTCCTGATTCTGCCACAATTTGACGATCCAGATCGCGTCAAGATTTCACATATTGGAACTCCTGATATGATTCACCTCCATTCTCCCGACTCCCGAAATATCGATTTCCTGATCAAAGAATCCTCTAGGCGTTATCTCCTCCCGCTAGGCTCCTTTTATTGAGACGTTGGGTGATAACCTAGGGCCCAACTACCAAGCTCTTCGAGACTTCATGTTTTGTGTCTCTCGAGGGTAGATCACTTCTCCTCTCTGAAGTTCGATATGAGAACTCCCTCCAAGACCCAATCTACAGTCCACACTCTCCCTTCGATCGATGGTTGCGACCAAATCGTGAGTTCGCATCTCGGGTATTTGCATGTGAGTCCACCTTGACTCTTCCGATGTCCAATATTCCGATAGAGTAAGATCAATGGCCTATGGTATTCCATGATACAACGATCCTGATCTCCTCTATCGCGAATCAAGATTTTGCGTTTTGCGACTTTTGAGGTTGGCTTACCTCTATTTCACTGATTCCCGATTTCCCAATATCCACTTTCCAGATGAATGGTTTGGATCCCTCATTCGATCAACGAATGTGATCCTTTATCAAACTCAGACTTCATGAGTTCTCATGACTCCTCCCTCTGACCTCCCAAGTTTCGAGTCATCTAAACACTGATCTCTCACCACACGTCCCTTCTCAATGGACAGTTAGGATCCTTTCACAAACTCAGACTTCACGAGTTCTCTCTTTGGTGAAACTCCAAAAAGGTTAAATATCGTGCACTTTACTCTAGATCCAACGGTTGTTTCTCCACGTGCTCAAATCTAACCGCTGAGATAAGATCTCCTCTATGCTCATTCCTTGTCATGTCTGGACTCTGATCTGACGGTCCAGGTGGGTCCCGATATATCCTTGGATCTACGACCCAGATCACATTGCGATTTTGGGTTTCAAAATTCAAAGGGTCTGCCCCTTTCATGATGATTATCAACATTCATCGGACCTACGAAGGTTGAATAAGTCGAGGTGCTAATGCCTACATTCCTTCCTCAAATCTAACTAATGTGATAGACCTCAGATCTTCCCGAACGGATATCATCCATTCCACTTCCAAAAGAAAGGATACTCCCTTTATATACTTGAATTTCTCTCTATCCCTCCTGAGCTTCGTCAGTTATGAAGGATTTAAGAGCATTACATTCTTTCTCCTGGACTTAACACATAGAAGAATTTCTGCATACCCCTTTCATTCATCAAGTCTAAAACTTAAGTGGTTCTCGGTTTCTGCTTGCCTCGCAGAGAGCCTATGCATATTTTCACTACCTCTCTTGAGCATAACAGACTTCATCCTTTAAGGGACTCAAAACAACTAGGAGGGTTGACATTCGTTCATGAAACTATGTCCAAGGTCGACAGACATACAGTTCATGACTCTAGCTTAAGCCACCACAGGATGCAAGGATTTACGAGTATAAAACATGTCCTATCCATATGATTTCCTACTTGCCTAATTTTACATTCAGGTAGATACAAAAGAAGGAAATATAGTATAAATCATTAAGCAAACACAACCATCCATGCAACATTCACACTATATCCAGCTTTAACTTATAGTACCAGTTAAATACACAAGATATGCAATCACGTATCTATTACAGGTGGTATCCAACTAATTGACTGTGAGTGTTCATACTTCCACCCTACCATAGGGCCAGAGGCATTCATTATTATCACTCTGGCCACCCCCGTGCCAATCCATGATATCACCAGGGAACTCTCATAGTTCTCGAGGATTCTTTCTCTGTTCAGGTTCTACTCGAGTTCTGTTCTCTGCAACTTTCATATATTTCCCTCTGTTATGGCCCCGATGAGGTTTATCAGATGCTCCCTCATCATCAATATCGTGGCCTTCTATTCATTATCCCCTCTGGTTGTTCGTGTGTATCTATCTTACCTTCCTTCTTTTGGAAGTTTCCCAACCCATCACGTTCCTTCTGTCAGAAGGAAGCTTGGGTCTACAGGTCTCTATGGTACCTCGGGTTGACATTTTCTAGCTAGACCATGCTCCCATTCATGGGGGTGGTTGATAATTCAACTACTAGTCCTTTCTTCATTAACTGATTTCTCTCCTCGGGATCCGAAGTAGGTTTATCATCCTCATCAAGGGAAATTTGGGGTTATTTTATATAATGAACCCTCTCATGTAGTTTTCACATTCTTCCTCTAGTGATATCATGGCCAGTACTTTCAAGGCTTCACCCCCACAGTCAGTTATTGGCAACTCAAACAATAATACATTTACATTGTCCACATGCCTTAGCATGGTAATTCCTATTTTATGATTAATTACAATCTGGGGGAAACAAGGGTATTACAATTCCCTCCCCCTTAAAGGAACATTGTCCTTGGTTTTCTTTCTCAAAAACATGTGTCATGCCTTTCTCATTTAGTTGTTTCAGAAATCTTGATTGCTCTCTCTTAGTCAAGTCCTTTTTTTTACCCTTAATCATTGTCACCTGCTTTCAGTAATTCTTGGACAATCAAGCACGTTAATCATAGTTTTATGTGAAAACATTGCACAAAAATTTCTAGGAAAATTTTCATAATCTTAGCAAAATAATTATCTGCGCAGTCTGTGGATTTGTATCCACATGGTTGTCATGTTATCCAAGCTCATTGTTATTTATTTATTTTTTAATTAATTAATTAATTAATTATTTTTTATTTTTTTTTGACTAAATGATCCCAATCAATAGTTTACAATAGCTATCAAGGTTTCATCTTCCTTGCAGTCACTCACCCTCCAGGCCCAGGCTCAGACATCCCCTTCTCTACTATATAGTCCCTCAGGTGATCCATCTTGCCTTGCCAAGGTTTTCTCGCATAGGAAGATGTACCCACCATGTGCATGATCCCAATAGTTTACAAGAGCTATTAAGGTCTCCTCTTCCTTGTGATCACTCACCCTCCAGGCCCAGGCTCAGGCATCCCCTTCATTGCTATATAGTCCCTCAGGTAATCCATCTTGTCCTGCCAAGGTTTTCTCGCACAGAAAGAATTCCAGAGACTCTATCGAGTCTTACAATCAAGGCGTCCCTTAGACTTTTTCTGTTGAGGCATCCCTCCGGCTTGTGTTACCTCAACACAATATATTTCAGGCAATCATGGCTTATCACGGGGTTCTCATGGCTCAGTAGTAGCCATTTTTCATGCTTTTTAGCTTGACATCCTTCTGACTCAATGAAAGTTAAGGACAAAGGTTACTCTCCTTTCCCCGACTCAGTCATAGATAGGGATGTAGGTTACTCTCCTTCTCCAGAGTCAGTCTCTATTTACTGTGATCAGAACATACCCTTTTTCTTAGTTCTTCCTCGAACCCGAGAGATCAGTCTCTCGTCTCTGCACTCTTCATGGATCTTTTCCTTTCACCTGTATCATAGGCATACAAAAATTCACGAGACATCATCATAAATTTTAAATTCAGAATTTCCTTGTAAATATGTTACCTACAGATTTCCAATTCTACATTTTATTTTCATATTTATTCCGCACAGGAACCAGATTCAGAATTATGGGACTTTCCTTCCCATAGCGGTTTGGCTCAATAGGTAATTGGTCTTCCTTATGTCTTACAAAGTTTCCATATTCAAGACTCATTTGCTTCCTGCACTTCAACATTCCTTGCAGTTTGGCTCAACAGGAAATTGGTCTTCTTTATGGGCTTACATCACTTCCATATCCATGACCCTTTGCTTCCTGCAATTCATTAATTCCATATCCAAACAAACTATCAGTCTCTCATGCATCCATGCATATATATATATATACACACAAAACCATGCATACTAACAGTTCATCACATATGCACAAACATGAAAAGGGAATCCCTTTCCTTTCCTATGCCTCATTTCAACATACCAAACCTTTCAAAATGTAATTCAACACTTTAAAGGGTTTAACAAATGTTCCAGTATTCACGACCACATTCATACCCAATGCACTCTTGCATTGATTTCAAGTTTGTTTCACTTTATGAAAGGTTCTTGGCCATGATGTGTTGGAATTTAACCAACCTCTTCACCACATGGCTTATTCATTTTCATTCACTCTTACAGAAGGACCATGCCAAATCAGTACACATGAAACTAAAAATTTTCACATGAATGCCTTAAAGCATTCTTCCTTCATTAATAACCAGGGTGCCAACACTCATGGCCACCCAATTTGTTTTCCTTCGACGCTTACATAATGTATGTAAAAAATTGGAAGGTCATACTTCCTTACTGAAAAATCCATTGTATGTCCTCTTATGCAACATCCATTCCCTCAATGCATTCCATGCAATGTGCTAACTATGAGCACCTTTATTCCGATAGAACCAGTCCCCGCGACCATAGTCTAACATAGAGTGTCAAAATCTAGCTTCCTTGACTGCCCCGAAGGAATCCATTTTAATTTCCATGTGATCGAGACCTGTGACCTCAGCTCTATTCTTTTCAAGCACTACCTTTTCAACCCCCGTGTCCGGGTGCTATGATCTTGGCTAAATTCCTTCTCCGTGAATCGACAGTGAAGATCTATCTTTCCCCAGATCCAATGGTTGCAAGGGATTGTGAAACCTGAACTAGTCCGCGGTTTAGTTCTCCTTTTGATCTCCGCAATATATGTGGGTCGTCCGATCTACGATCGGACCCAAAATTCAAAAAAAAATTGTATTGAGTTTAAATTACAAGCACAAACTCTGTTGTTAACTTGTGTGCCTATTCAATCCATGCAATGAATGCAGGTCGTCGATCTTATTGAAAGACTAGTGTTTGATCTGTTAACTCCAATGGATCTTGAAATCGATCTAACGACTGAGATCGATTTCCTTATGATGAACATATCATGTTCATCTCCTCTATTAGGTTCTTGATTAACCTAATTTGACCAGGGTTTTCTTTCGTTATCTTCACGATCTCGATGTGTAGTTGATTGAAGGGATTTCTACGATTTCTTAGTAAATTTTTTTGACCCCTTTTTGTTTTTTAAACATAGATCATTTGGTTCAAATGTTATTGCATCATAGAATTAGTCTTCAATACTATATGATACCCTAGTCTGTGAGAGTAATCTCCCTGAGTATTATTCTTTGTGTACTGTAGAAACAAGATGGTCACACGTTTATCTAGGGGTAGTTTCAGGTGAACTAATATCCTCGAGTGTACATGGAAGATAAATATCTATATAGGTGTTGCCTAATGCTATACTATTCAAAGGGGTGCGAAGAAAGACTGCAAGGGTGTCTAATTGAGTGACACAACTAGTATTTTTTGCTTGTACTCTTCCCTCACCATAGTTTTAACTACTAAAGGACAAATCTTTGTGTTATTTAAAGATGTCAAAATACATTTCTAAACTTAAAAAAAATATGCTAAAATTTAAAGACTTGTTGAGTGAATATGGCTACTTGCTCAACCTTCCCTTTCTTATTGCACCTTATACAATGTTTGTATAACATTTAAATACATTTATCGTGCAATACCTTCAATTTTTTTTTTATGATTATAACATCTCCTCTCCTCTTTATAAATTATCCCATATATAAGATTATGATGATTAATTTGCATTAATATATAATTTCCAATATTTCATAATCAATAAGGTTATGTCTTCTATTCTAACAAGATAATCATCTCTCCTCCTTAAGCATTTTCAAGTGGGCAATTTTGAAATTCAACAATCGATAAAGAAGAAAGTAACAAAGTATCAAACTATTGAAGTAGGAGACTCGCACAGGTTATCCCTCTTGCCTTGGTATACAGATCAATCAGATGCGGACTCGTATAGGATTAAGTATCAAAGGGAAATGAAATTTAGTATATTCATTATTTCTGTTATATCTATATTTAAACATATATTATTGGAAATGGGTATATTTAATTATTTTTTAACTATAAATTCCAATTGTATTGATATTAACATATTTTTGGTGTCGTCCTTTAACATATTTTTAGTCATCCTCCCAAATCAATAAATGAAATCTCATATTCATAATTTTTTTTCTTGCATTTTTCATTTTTGACTGCCTGAATTTACCAACCAAAACTTTTCGGCTTTCACCATCCACGAATGTGCGGCTGTGGTAATTTTAAGTCTATGTATATATATACAAGAGAGATTGGTTGAACACTTTTACTTCCCCGCCTTTTCTCGAGATTGCGAGAGTAGAAAAGCTCATTCTCTCTACACATTGGAGGACATTAGTCATCGGGTAAAATCCCATATATATGGGATGTCCATATGAGGATGGATGCCAATATATAATTGTCCTTCTTACTTTCCAGGATACACTCCAAAAGAAAATAGCAGTTCAGTCGTCAGATGATTATGAAGCCAAAATGTTATGTTTGTTAACTCAAAAAAAAATGATGGGGAGGATGCAGGTCTCAGGTTTTCCTTGAGGGGGACGAGGACGTTAGACCAGCCTTTGACAGGGCAATGGCCAACCCTGAAATCTTATTTACATGTCTGTCCTGCTCCCACTCCTGTTGCCCTCTGGTTAATAAACGGTCTTGAGACTCGAACAGCTCATTACACAGCTTTGTACATTTTGATCTCGCCCTCAGATTTCTGTTACTAGAACTGGTTTTTTCCATTTGCCACACGACGTTAGCATCGCACCCGGTACCCTTAAGCACAATGCCTGAGAACGGAAATCGAGGTAAAGCGCCCAGCGCGGACCTAGAAGCAGCTGGCTTGGTAGTCCTCTTGTAAGAGCCCAACCATTTGGCCTGCACGTAACGATACTTCCTCCACGGCGGAATGCACATTCCTCTCTCCTTGAGCGATATCCTGGCCGCGTCGCACATGATCTTGATGATCCCACATAACTTGTCTGCCCTCCCAACGAACAAATTGGGAAGCTGCATCAGCATGCTATTATATTCGTCAGTAGGTCGGGCAATCTCGAATTGCGCCCTGAAATCGATGTCCACGAAGAAACGTTCGCTCTTCAGATTCGATCGCTCCAAAACCACATCGATGAACTCGTAATAGCCTGTATACCCAAACCAGATCCCAACCATTTAAAAAAACAGAAAGATAGCAATGGCAGCAAATCAATTTCTATGTGCTGCAATTACGCACATAATATTAATACGAAAGCAAGGCGACTAGGGCTTTCAACGCGAGAACGAAAGGATACACGGCTTTCAACGCGTCCTGGCTAGTCGAAGCCGGGTTTGAAGTGTTCCTATAATATATTCCTATTTCTATTTCTAGAAGACGGTCTGACCTGCAGGATGTCCAATCGTTTTCTCCCACCGAGACTTGCAGACGGCTGAATTGTAACCCGCGAATCGAAGACTGTTCATTACAACTCGCCGTGAAGGATTCTTTTGCTCCGCATTCTCAGGAGCATTAAAGCTCGCTCTCCCCTTCGCTATGGCTACCGCTTTCTCTGCGTCTAGCAGCAGACGCATCTCAAATGCAGTGCCGCTGCTGGAGGAAACACCCTGTACACTCACAGAAATCTAAGTTTAGCCATTTAACTTATATATTAACATCCCCACCGGTTCTGAAAATGGCCATTACACTGAAAAATTCATCAAAAGAATTTGGCATGGTGCGTTATTATTCGAAACAAGCAATGAAACAATAAATCTGAGAAAGAAAAAGGAGGAGAAATACGGGAAAAGATCACGGGGTCCTGATTCAGAAAAAAACTGTTAATAAGTTATCGTGAGGCTGAGAAGAAATTAGCTGAGGTATGATCTAAAGCTAAGGGTTTAATATAAAAACTAAAACATGTAAATACCTAGATATTTCTAATCCCAGTATCCCAGGAAAATCCTCAAATAACTACGTAAATATGTGTGCAGGCAGCGTTATACTCCATGAATTTCAGAGTAAATAGGGAATCTGAGAACAAAAGCAAAGCCAAGGCACAAATGGGGAAGAGGCGCATGACTAATATACCTCCAGCATCTCGCAGAGCTGTTCTCTGAAAAGCATCGAGAAATCTCGAATATTTGAACTCTTGGCATCGACTTGGCTGTCTTTTGTGAAATTAGAAGGCGGATACTCTTGTGATCCATCTTGGTCGACAATACCATAACCGTAAATCATGTCGGCAAGACTTTCTGAGTCGATTCCGTTGTCGCTACCGGCGGTGCTGCAATGGGTGGCCACATCTGTTGTGGGCAAGTATTCGCATAACCTTGCGCGGACAGCTTCATTAAGGGGGGCCGTGACAGACTTAGGGTTGATGGGCTGTGAGTAGAGGTGAAGAAAGGGAGGGGCAACACAAACGTTGAAGTCATGGTATCTGTCAGGCTTAATGTTTACACTTATAATCTGAGTTTTCCGTTGAGGTGGATCGGCTGGGATGAGGGTGGATGCCCGTGTTGTGAAGGGATGGAGGCGAGACATTCTTCTTCTGCAATCAATGGGCACGCAGAGTAAAGGATGGTTTTGGGTTGAATTTAAGGCGGCCAAAGGGCAAACAACCACTGAGAAGGGTAAAGAAGTAACGGATGTTCTTGTCTAAATATAAGGAGGCAGGCAGAGGGAACACATTCCCAAGGTCGTAGAGCATATTGGTATATGCCCAAATAACCATCCAGAGGCAGAGTATGATGGAGGGATGGATAAGAGTCGTAGGTTTATCCACAAATATCCATCCAGAGGCAGAGTCTGATGGAGGGATGGATAAGGATGATGATGCCATTTTCAGCTGTCGCACTCGCCAAGCTGTATACGGGTATTTATATCGCCCCATTTTCAGGGTAGCCGGATTGGAAACGCGTGTAACTGTATATTTTTTTTTATTTTTTATTAGTGATTTGTATTATTTAAGTATATTTAAAGTTATTGTGGTTTTAATTGTTCACAAGTTTAAATTTAGAGGAGATAGGGTATATATATCTCTTTAAATTTGATTAGTTAAATTATTGGGTGGAGGAGGTTTCATATATCAATTTGGTGTATGGTTAAAAATAGATTATTATTATTATTTATGTCAATTTGTGGTTTCTGGTGGTGTTTTTTTCATTTTTATAGAAAAATGAGTGGGACGAGTATTGTTATTTTATGTAAATGAAAATAGTTAATTAATCAGCTATTTATTTTTAATATGTTTAGGAAATGTGGGAATTTTGGGAACTGGATACTAGTATCCTAAATGAGTAGAAGTTAAGAGCTACAATAATATATATTAAAAAAACATAAAAAATATTTTAGATTACAATGATACTTTAGTTACAATGTAAAGAGATATTGATAGATTTTAAATCTTATTTCAATAAAAATGAAGGTCAATAAATTACAATGTTTCTCCTATTACAACAACTTCTTACAATTACTAATTTAATTTTTTCTAATATTTATATCAATATATTTAACATAATAAACTTTAATATCTATAAATATTTCATTAGAAAATGAGAAACAAAATTGAAAATACATATATACAATTTTAACATCTTTTTAAAATTAAACTTTACATATAAACTTTAAACATCTTTATAAATTTGAAGCATTATTCTTTTTTTATTGGAAAAAACAAAATAGTAATATTCATTTAATATGAAAATACAATAAAAGTCAATGATATTGTTGGTTGATATCAAGTGAGTGGAGCAAATGCTTCTAGTGGATAGGGTATTGATTAATTGCACTTTTATGTTTAGTTTGGGCTTGAAGGAAAACATACATGCATTAAAGTTTTTCATATCCACAACTATAAAGTGAGTATTATTAAGTTTTTTTACTTAACTAATTTTTGAAATAATATTTGCGTGTAGTTTACTTTTAGATTTATAGTGATATTCTGAATAAATATAATGAAAATATTTCTAAGAAATTATGTATTTGTAATAATGGAATAAATATATTTACATTTTAATTTAATATAATTATAATTTAAAGCTCTTAAACAAGTTTCAAAGATGTTGAAAATACCAGGAAACGTTCTAGTGCAACTATGTAATTTATATAATATAAGAATTTTTATTATAAATTGTGTAAAAAAAATAAATGTCTTTTTTTTTTATTAATGATGAATGGAAATTTTAATTATAAAATTTGTAAAAATATAAAATTTGTCTTTTTTATTAAATTCATTTTTTAATGTATTTTGAAGGTTAATCTTCAATCAATTTAAAAATTTTAAACTTTAATAAATTTGAGTTAACTTTAATAAATTTGAGTTAACTTTAATGAAAATTACTTTAAACTTTTTGTAAGTCACTTTTTAATGTATTTTGAAGGTTTTCAATCAATTTAAAATTTTTAAAGTTTAATAAATTTGAATTAACTGTAATGAAAATTATTTTAAACTTTTCAAAAATATAAAATAACGACTAATCAAAAATAAAAGAAAGTAAATTAAAAAGTAAGTAAATTTACTTTCTTTTTAATAAAATTCTTCCCTAAATACACAATTTTAGTATATTTTAAAATAAATCATAATTAAAATTTAGAAAAAATAATAAAAAATATTTTGAAATTTCTATGAAAATAATTCTAAATTTCTACCTAAAGTCGAGATATGGGGTGAGTGTAAAAAGTTGGACAAAGAAAAAACAGAACCCACCACAACCACCCAATGTAAATAGTGAAATTGATGAGGGGTTGGTCATATTAAGAATTCTTGAGGAACAATTATGGGACACTATAGAGCCTAGCAGAGTCTCCCTGGCCACTTCTTTGGACATCATTGTGATGTCCATTGTAAGTTCCCAAGGGAAATTGACCTCCATTTTTTATTATAGGGCGAGAATGTATGAGTACTATAGAACTTATTTGGACATAAACCAAGTCAGAGACTTGGGCATTTCGAAACAACAAATATTGAAATTTTTAGGGATCCTAGAAATGGACAAGAACTACCATTGACCAAGAAATGCCTCTCCATTGACTGGTGCATCCACCCCCATATTAGTCGAAATTGGATGGATAGGTGGTATATGGTATTTTATAAACCTCCATGCAATAATAGGTAGGTTCCCTTATATTTTTCGAGAAAATTATGGGCTGAGTTTATTTTGGGTAAGCATGTCAACTACTTTGACATGAGTAACGTCCATGGGGTGGGTCGATGATCCAAATTTATGAGCAGAACGAACTGACTAACAGAAAGAATACATTAACACAGAGATACAGATAACAACAACAAATATCCAATGAATGATATCTTTTATTGAATAAATGAAATAGGCTGAAAGTGTAAAACTGCAGAACTGAAAACAACTTGTTCGAATGGTGGTAGCTATCTTTGATAAGAGATGTGGCCGCTACGTGCATCCGTCTGAGTAGAATGATTACAATGAGCTCCAAAGGTCTTTTTAACATTACTCAATAATTCCAAAACCCTATACATCCAAAAACCTAACCCTAGGAGATGAAACGCCAAAAGTTATGTGGGCTCTAATGAGTAAGCTGGTACCTCAACTTCTTGGGGTTGTAACTTTGGCATACGACCTATGTTTTAGGCGTGTGATAGCTCGTTGGAAAAGTCTTTTCGAGAGCTACACATATCGTCATCAAACTTTAACTTTGTCTACAGTTTGACTGTGAAAATCCAAAAAAAAAAACAAAACATTGTTTAAGGCCCCAAAACGACCCTGGAATTATAGAAATATGTGCTGACATGAAAACATCTAAAATAAGCCAGTTGGATTAGGTGGGCGGCCACCAGTATCCACCTGGAAGATGTGTAGGGCTTCAGAAAACCCCAAAAGTGTATAATCCACAATTGCAAAGAAGTATAGAAGAATGTGTTGAACTAAAAATTGTCAAGAGGAACCAATTGGAATAGGCAGGTGGCCACCAATATCCACCTGGATCAGTCGAGGGTCTGCATAGATCGAGAGCATGCAAGGCGCGATCCCATGTTAGGTTCTTTTCCCCCCAAGCAAATCCCTGACCCCCCTATCTAGCATCCTCATGTTGCAGAGAGATTGCAAGAGGTACAACTAGCGATTTCATCATTGGCTCGTAGCCTAGTGCAACACAATAGCTTTGTTGCATTATCTCGGCAAGAGGTGTCTGCCAGTGACATTGATAGAGGGCTCAAAGCTTCAACATGCACAACATAGTATATTGAGGAGAGGGAACATGGACATAACAGTTGTCCATGTGAACCTCACAGATGCTCAAGCTGTGGGAAGACATGATATGGGCCTAGAGAGCCTAGTGGACAACATAGTTTCATGGAGGAGGTTAGTATCTTAACCCTCTCTATGTTCTTCATTGTTATATATATTTTTTGTATTTTTTGTATTTATATAAATTTTTTATTATATGTTGTTTTGCAGTTGTTATGTCTGAGCAGTAGACCCTCTATGCCGATGGATGCATCAATGCCTAGCCCCACCACTGATGCATCAATAGAGGCAACCTGCTCATTGGGAGTGCCCCACACACAGTTATGTTTCACATTTGATAAATTCACCATGTCTAGGTTAAGGGAATTTATTTCCTTACCATGTCTTTCCTTACAATGTGCCACTTTTTCTATTGTGAAAGAGTGTGGGAGGGATAGAGAGGAAGAAAAAGAGGGGAAGTAGAGAGTGAGTGTGTTAGAGTGTGGGAGGGAGAGAGAGGAAGACATAGAGGGGGGATAGAAAGTGTGTGTGTGAGTGTGGAAGGGAGAGAGAGGAAGAAAAAGATGAGAGGTAAAGAGTTAGTGTGTTAGACTATGTGAGGGAGAGAGGGATAGATGGAGAGGGGAGATAGTGAGTGAGTGTGTTAGAGTGTAGGAGGAAGAGAGAGGGAGACATAGAGGGGGGATAGAGAGTGTGGGAGGGAGAGAGAGGGAGACATAGAGGGGGGATAGAAAGTCTGTGTGCAAGAGCATGGGAGGGAGAGAGAAGTAGAAAAAGAGGGGAGGTAAAGAGAGGAAGACATAGAGGGGGGATACAAAGTGTGTGTGAGAGAGAGTGGGAGGGAAAGAGAGGTATAAAAGGAGGGGAGGTAGAGAGTGAGAGTGTTGGAGTGTCGGAGAGGGAGAGAGAAATATAAAGAGGAGGGGTAGAGACAAAGTGTGAGAGGGAGGGAGAGGGATATATAGAGTGGGGGTAGAGAGAGGATAGTGAGAGGAAGGGAATCAAAGAGGGAGGCATAGAAGGGAGGGGTAGAGAGAGAGAGAGTGAGAGGAAGGGGGGATACAGAGGGAGATAGAGAGGGGGAATATAGAGAGAAAGGGGTTAGAGAGAGTGAGACTGAGACTAAAAATGAGGAGAGAGAGAAAGAGTGGGAGAGAGGTGGAAGAGAGAGGGAAGGGAGGGACAAAGGGGCAGAGAGGGATAGGGAGGGAGTGGGTGTGAGAGTCTGAGGCATGTCAAGGTAAGGTTTACGTCTACGTCTTTGCATGCCTTGTGATGTCTAAGTCTTGCCATGTCTAGGACTTACCATGTATAGGAGTGTGAGGGAGAGAGAGGGAGACGTATAGGGGAGGTAGAGAGGTAGAGTGAGAGGGAGATAGAGAGGGGGGATAT
>ML806529.1:343234-369804 GCA_009831015.1 Picea engelmannii | reverse complement strand
GAGGGACAAATGAATGAGTTATAGGAAGACAAAGAGGGGAGGTAGAGAGTGAGTGTGTTAGAGTGTGGGAGGGAGACAGAGGGAGACATAGAGGGGGGATAGAGAGCGTGGGAGGGAGAGAGATGGAGGCATAGAGGGGTGATAGAAAGTTTGTGTGCGAGAGTGTGGGAGGGAGATACAGGTAGAAAAAGAGAGGAGATAGAGAGTGAGTGTGTTAGAGTGTGGGAGGGAGAGAGAGGAAGACATAGAGGGGGATAGTAAGTGTGTGTGTGAGAGTGTGGGAGGGAGAGAGAGGAATACAAATAGGGGAAGTAGAGAGTGAGTGTGTTAGAGTGTGGGAGGGAGAGAGACGTAGATAAAGAGGGGAGGTAGAGAGTGAGTGTGCTAGAGTGTGGGAGAGAGACAGAGCGAGACAAAGAGGAGGGGTAGAGACAAAGTGTGACAAGGAGGGAGAGGGAGATAGAGAGGGGGGTTAGAGCGAGGGATAGTAAGAGGAAGGGAAACAAAGAGGGAGACATAAAAAGGGGGGTAGAGCAGGGATGATTTTAAGGATAGAAATTTATTTTAAAATGTAGAAACCTTGGCAAGTCTTACTAATCCTTCATATGCCAACTATAAATGTTTGGCGATATTTTTGTAAAAATATTCAAATTTATAAGGATTTTATATAGTTTTTATAAAATTTTGGCGATTTTTAAGGAAAAATATTTTTATCCTATAGAATTTGGACGAATCATTTTTAAAATAGCGAATCTCATTTTTGGAAAAACCATGGAAAATTATCCCATGAGCGAAATTTAGCCCCTAAAATCATCCATGTGGTAGAGAGAGAGTGAGAGGAAGGGGGGGATACAGATGGAGAAAGAGAGGGGAATAGAGAGAGAAAGCGGGGCATAGAGAGTAAGATTGAGACTAACAATGAAGAGATAGAGAAAGGATGGGATAGAGGTGGAAGAGAGAGGCGAGGGAGGGACAAAGGGAAAGAGGGAGAGATAAAGAGTGGAAGAGGGGGGAGCATAGGGAGGGATTTGGGTGTGAGAGTCTGAGGTATGTCAAGTTAAGGTCTACGTCTATGTATTTCCATGCCTTGTGATGTCTAAGTCTTTCCATGTCTAGGTATTACCATGTATAGGAGTGTGAGGGAGAGAGAGGGAGAAAAACAGGGGGGTATAGAGGGAGGGAGAGGGAGAAAAACAGGGGGGTATAGAGGGAGGGAGAGGGAGAAAGACAGGGGGGTGTTGACGATAAAAATTGCAACGAGGATTTCGCCTGCAAAGTATTTCTAAAGCCTATTATTATAAGATAATGATATATATAATACTAGTAGGTGGGAACCCCTTCTAGGTTGGAGGATTATATCAGGTTCTTATTTGATATTTATGTTGTTGTTCGACACTGCTTACAGGGTTCTACATGATTGATGATGAAATATTGGTTTTATTTGCGACATAATGGCAGATGGATAATGCTTGCTATGTGTGGGTTTCATTACTCTAAACTCTAAATTCCATGTCATGATGGTTTATGTCAACTGTTATTATGATGCTATTGGCGCCATGATTTATTACATGTTACACATGCACAAGACACATGTTAGTCATAACAAAAGATAAGAGAAATATGGAATAAATCTAAGAAAGGAAACAATGCTATACTATGCTACACTATATGCATTTGAAATTTTAAAGGGTTGATGTTAGTCCTAACTAGAAAATGTTAGTGGCTATACGATGTTATTGAGTTATATGAAGGCACACTTGATATACGTTATAGTATGGTTTTGGATTAATGGCTAGTATGGATCGGGTGACACACTTGGCAAGTAATGGATGTTAGTTTCGATGCATAGATTAATTGAATGGATTAATTGATGGTTGGCTGGTTTGTACTAAGTAATTGAATGAGTAGAGGATGGAAGCGACATGAATTTACTGCACGTCACTCCATACATCCCCCATTGGTCGTCACCCTAGCTTTGTTATTGTTTAATTGTTTTTCACTGTGGTTAAGCTTTGATATTTAGGCAAGGAAGGAACTTCTCGACCAAGCTCACATTTTTAAGGCTATTTGGTTATAGGTATCTTTTTTTTTCCATCCATGAACTCGCTCTGGTTATGAAATAGACATTGGCTCGGTGATGTATTGGACTGTTTTTTTCTTAAGGCTGGAAACTGTGTAAACTCATGGTGTTTGTCTGGAATAGTTGTTTTCATGTTATTCATTGCAAGTGGAAATTTGATGGTTGAAGTCACAATTTCATTGATGATTTTGTGTGGTGGAAGCCATCAAGGCTCTCTGTTGTCATTATGGGATTTTGTTTTAGGGTTTCGTTTGGTCTAGACTTGTTGGCCATTTCCACACAGTTCTTGTAACCATACCCAATCGTGTTTGGTTTTATGGGGTTGTTGTGCTTGATCTTGAATCACCTTGGGCCACTGCATATCGTTCTCCACCTAGTCGTGGGATCGTTTTATGTTATTGGTCTCTGCATAGTTGGTTTTGGTGGCCATTCTGCCAAGAGGGTTTCTTTAGGGTTGGTTGTTATTACCCAAGCTCTGCATTTGTATCGGCATTATCCAGTTTTTTGGGGAAAACCATGAGGGCTATGCCCTACGTGTTCTTGGTGTTTTTACTGGTTAGTAAGAAGCCTCTTCTCCTCTGTTCATTGTCACCCTGTCTTGCAAGCTAATGCTTATGTAGCCTATTTTTTCATTGTGTTGTCTCGAAGGGTTCTCACCTATTGTTGGTATGGTCAACTCCAGTCTCCCTGTGTTGGTTCCAACGAGCAAACCCTTGATTATTCAAATCCCACCCTTGATTATTCAAAGCCCGATTTTGATATTTGAGCCAGTTATATCCTATCATGTATATCGTTGACTATTATGAGCTGGTATAGTGTTGATAGTGGTTGATTTTTGGCTCGTCTCTGTTAATAGTATTGACACTGGTTTTAATTATTAATATATAGTCGCTGCATTATTTATTATGACAGTTGAATCGATAGATAAACATGTTTTAATTGGTTGATTTAAGAAATGGAATTGGGCATACAGTCGTTGCCTCATTGTGTTGGATTGATAATTGAACATTATTTTATGGTTTGATTAATTCACAATGATGGTTCTCGTGTTATGCATTGGCCTGTGTGTTTCCTATAGCATGGTATAAGCTAAAATGAAGGTTGTTGTTACTATGTGTTTAAATTGCCCGATCAAGATCATTGCAATTTAAATGATTGATAGTTGTGACTTGGATTTCTTTTGTGTATGTTTATGGATATCGTGCATCGTATTGTTTGATTGCACCATCAGAGATGGGCACAGGTTTTATAACAGTATGGTTTCATTGCAATTTAATTGCTAAATTGGTTAAAGGCATGGAATCAGACATATTTTAAAAGAGCTTGTGTTTGTGTTTGATTTGAGGAAGTAATTTAGGGACAGTGGTTGATGGTTTTGATGCTGAGCATAGTTGAAGAAAATGACCATGCATTCTTTGGAATTTGTTTTAAATATTAAATGGAAGAAGTGAGAGGGAACAAAATTCTTATACAAGTTGTTTGGAAGGCATATTGTTTTTGACTATGATAACACTGTGTTAATTAAATAGGTTGAATATTTAAATGTGGACAATGAACAAGTATTAATACACAATAATTATTTAATTGATCACAGTGATTATTTCGTCAATGTTGGATCATTGCATTGTTAAATTTTTAATTAAATAAAGTACCTAGGTAAGTGTTTCTCATCCCTAGGTGCCTAAGGGGTGAGAAAGTGACTAATGTGGGCCCTAGTCATTTAATTTGTGATATGCAAATTAAAAGGTGACTTTATGACTTTAGTGAGGGTGAATGAAGAGACATTTAATCTCAACCACTCATCTAATCTAATCTCAGCCATTGGATTAGAAAACTCCTTGCCTACCTCATGAGGTCGATTAGGGTTGGAGGGCACACCCATTGTTGGGTTGTTGGTTCATTGTTGAAAGAGAAAGAGAGAGAGAATTTTTGAGCAGCAAAAGAGTAGCCATTTCTGAGAGTTAGGGAATGCATTCCAAGGTAGCTTATTAGCACAGAAATTGAGGCAAGAAGTTCATCATTTATAGGAGGTCGTACAACATGGATTCCAAGGTCTGTATAGTCTTTTGTATGCATGGAAATTGAGAAACATAACAACATTAAATTATGTCCATACGGTATGAATTTTATCAGTCCGTACAGTCGTACTTTGGCATAGTTTTTGAGGAGGGACAAATAGTTGTACTGTACAGATTTCATACAGTCCTTTCTTGGCACAGAAATCGAGCCAGGTTGTTGTGTGGTTTTTTTGGAAAGTTTGGCATGGTTTTCAAGGTGGTCGTACAACCATTAATGCACCTAGAAAATTGATGAAGCTGTTGGAACATATTTTGAGGCATCCATACAACATTTTGGAGGCACAAAAACCAAGGAGCAGACCTGCAATTTATTGCAGAAAATTCTAGAAATAATTTTGAGGAGTTTGTCTTATTTCCTGTGTGAAGAATTAGCACGGTTATCGAGATAAGTTTGTCACTTAAATTTCTGAAGATGAATATGTTGTAATAGAATTCTCTGAAGCTCCTAAATAATAAAAATCTCCTTCTCTCACTAGTTTTCCCCTTGTGGGTTTTTCCAGGGTCAAAGTTAAACCGAAAATATCTGTGTCAATGTTTTCTGAGTTTTATGTGTTACTGATATTTTATTTTTGCATTATAAACGATGTTCAAAATCCTCATGTTTCAGTTCTGAAATTAATTTTCTATTGTGTATTTAATTTTTGATATAAAATTGGGTTTGGGCATTAAACATTGGCTGAAAATTCAGCGAGACTGAAACTGGGTTGGGGTCTAAAAATTTTACATGGTATCAGAGCTGAGTTGAAAAGAAGCAGAGATTTCAGCAGTCAAAAAGTTGGGACAACAGTCACTTCATAGGGAAGATTTTTGAATTTATTATTTTCAGTAGAAAAAGGTCAATGGCTACAGGTTTGAGAGTTGAGGACAGACTTGATGGGGCAACAAATTTTGGTGCTTGGAAAGAGAGGATGATCTTGCTTTTGTAAGAAAATGAGTTGTGGTACCTACTGATGCTACTCTTGTTACAACTTACACTAAGAAAAGTATCAAGGCTAAGAGGTTTATTCTTGATGNCATCAAGGATCATTTGATTCCTCACTTGACGGGGAAGACACATGCCTATGAGATGTGGGAGTCTTTGACTAAATTATACCAGGGTACAAATGAGAACCGAAAAATGGTTTTGAGGGAAAAACTAAAGAGCATAAAAATGACCAAGGCTGAAAATGTGGTCACATACCTTACTAGATTGACACAAGTGAGGGATGAGCTTGGAGCTATGGGGGAAGCCATAGTTGACAGTGATCTCGTGAGAAGAACATTGAATGGAGTTTCCAAACAATGTGTTATTTTTGTTGAGGGCATTGTTGCTAGGGAGAAGCTTCCCGCTTGGGAACATCTTTGGGATGAATTTGTTCAGGAGGAGACCCAGAGAGGTTATGTACATGACAGTTCATCTACAGATCATGAGGAGGAAAATGTGGCTCTTTCTACCACTACCAAGAAGTTCAAAAAGGGTCCAAAGGGAGGAAACAAGCCCAAGGGTGAAGGGAAGAAAGACATGAGAAAAGTCAAGTTCTTTGCATGCCATAAGTTTGGGCACTATGCAGGTCAGTGTCCAAACAATAAGAAGAAAAAAAAAACATCTTCAGCAGAGGTGGAAGAGTTTTCCACCAAGTTTGACAAGGAATTTTCCTTGATTGTGTGTCTATCCATGAGGACTACTCATACAGATACTTGGTATATTGACATTGGTGCCTCCTGCCATATGACAAGGGTTCATGAGCACTTGACAGACCTCACAGAGATGGGAAATGTTGAGGTAGTGCTTGGAGATGACTGGGAGGTCAAGGTGGTTGGTAGCGGGACTATATCATTTTAGAGGGAGTCTTTGCCTCCCATGACTTTGAAAGAGATTCTATATGTTCTGGGCTTGAAGAAGAACTTTGTGTCAGTTTCTACTATTGAGGAGAAGGGCTATGAGGTCTTGTTCCGTGATGAGCAGGTGCTTGTTTTCGCCAGGGGGTCAACATCACTTCGGCCAATGTGATTGGTACTAGACATGAGAGGCTGTACAATTTTTTGTTTCAGCTAGTGAGAGCATTGATTCATACTACCAAAAGTAGTGACCTATGTGAGCTATGGCATAGGAGGATGGCACATTTGCACCATGGGGCTTTGAGAGTTCTGAGGGAGATGGTGACATGAGTTCCAGATTTCAGTTCAGAGCACCATGAGTTGTGCAAGGAGTGTGCTTTGGGAAAGTACACCAAGACTTCTTTCGAGCAGTGACAATAGAGAAGCAGGGATAATTGATATTATACATTCAGATGTATGTGGCCCGATGTCTTCGACATCGTTGACTAGTTCCCTATACTATGTTGTATTCATTGATGAATTCTCTCGAAAGTCTTGGATTTTCTTCATGAAGACCAAAGGACAGATCTTTAGTGAGTTCCAAGAGTTCAAATCTCTTGTGGAGAACCAGACAGGGAAGAAAATCAAAGTCTTGAGATCGGACAATGGGGGTGAGTATACCTCCAAGGAGTTCATGGACTTCTGTGTAGGAGAGGGCATTAGGAGGGAGTTGATTATTCCTTACAACCCGTAACAGAATGGGGTTGTAGAGAGGAAGAAAAGAGTCATTGTTGGGGCTACGAGAGCCATGCTACATGATTAGGGGCTGCCACTATTTCTATGGGTTGAGGCATGCTACACTGCATTTTATCTATAGAACAGGAGTCCACACAAGGCTATGGGGAGCATGACTCATGAGGAGGCTTTCTCTAGGAAGAAGCCTGAGGTGGGGAACCTTCGTATTTTTGGTTGCATCACATATTCATATGTCCCTTCTGAGAAGAGGACAAAGTTGGAGCCCATGGTAGAGAGAGGGATCTTAGTTGGGTATGGTGAGACTTCAAAGTCTTTCCGTATATACCTTCCTTGAGGAAGACCGTCTTGAGGAGGGATGTCAGATTTGAGGAGGACAGAGCCTTTAGGAAGTCTAGAGGGACAGAGAAGGGTGAGCAGTCTTCACCACAGATTCAGGTGAGTCTGCAGTAGACTCCAGTGACACAGATTTTGGGGCCACCAGTTTCAAGGATGATAGGTTCACAGGTGACAGGAGCACAGGTTTCAGGTTCGTAGGCTACTGGTCCATAGGTTACAGGATCCAGTACTTCAGAGTCTACTTTAGAATTAGTTTCTTTAGGAGATGGGGTTGAGCAGGGAGAGTCCACTCCACTGGACACTACTTCAGAGAGGAGGAAGCCCAAGTGGCTTTAGGACACTTTGAGGCAGGCACAGGGTTCAGTGGGGAATCCCAGACAGGCAGTGAGGGAGAGTAAACCTCCTGAGAGATTTTGCAGCTACATCGCTATGGTGAGAAGTATTCGGGTGTCTGAGCCTTCCAATTCTAAGGATGCCACTGGTAGACAGGTATGGAGAGATGCCATGATGGAAGAGTACAATTCCATCATGAAGAACGATGCCTGGGAAGTTGTTCCTAGACCTGAGAGGAAGTCAGTGATGACTTCCAGGTGGCTCTATAAACTAAAGCATGTTGTAGATGGCAGCATTGAGAAGTACAAAGCTAGAATTATGGCTAGGGGGTTTTCACAGGTTGAGGGAGTCGACTATGATGAGACCTTTGCATCCATTGCTAGATACACTTCGATTAGGGAAGTGATCTCCATTGCAGCAGAGATGGGTTGGAAGATGCACCAGATGGATGTGAAGACCACATTTCTAAATGGTCTTATTGAGGAGGAGGTGTATATTGAGTAGCCATTGGGCTTTGAGGTGCATGGGAGAGAGTCTCATGTGTGTAGACTGAAGAAGGCATTGTATGGGCTGAAACAAGCTCCCAGAGATTGGTATTCGAGGATAGATGCCTATTTGCAGTAGTTGGGTTTTGAGAAGAGTGAGGTGGATCCCAACCTATACTTCATTGTGGTTGGAGAGGATCCTCTCATTTTTATGCTATATGTGGATGATATTTTCATTAAAGGGGCAGAGAGACTCATCAACAACTACAAGGAGAGCCTTACTTTAGAGTTGAATATGACTAACATTGGACTGATGCATTACTTTTTTGGATTGGAGGTTTGGTAGTAGCTTGGACACATCTTCCTGGGACAGGAAGATGTATGTGTGTGACATTATGAGCAGATTTCAGATGGGGGATAATGGGCCCATGAACACTCCCATGATTACCAACTGGAAGAAGCTTCATGCTTCTGAGTCATAGTTGGTGGATTCCACTTTGTATCATCAGTTGATCGGGTCATTGATGTATTTGGTCAATACCAGGCCAAATATTTGTTTTGTTGTCAAAACTCTCAGTCAGTTCATGGTGGAGCCTAGGAGAGTGCACTAGGTGGCAACAAAACATGTGCTTAGGTATCTTTGTGGTACGGTAGATTATGGTTTGGACTATCATAGAGGTGATGGAGTTTGTTTGGTTGGCTATACAAACTTGGATTGGGCAGGATGTGTCAGTGATAGGAAAATCACTTCACAGTGTTGTTTCGGATTGGGATCAGTAGTTGTGTCTTGGTTCAGTCAGAAGAAAAAGTCAGTGGCTTTGAGTTCTGTAGAGGCTGGGTATATGGCAGCTAGTCAGGCCAGTTGTGAGGCCCTTTGTCTTCACAATATGCTGGTGGGATTGTTCGGTGTGCAGTTGAGGCCTACTGTGATTTACTGTGATAATCAAAGTTGCATTAAACTCTCAGAGAATCCAGTTTTTCATGACTAGTCTAAGCATATCGAGATTCGTTATCACTTCATCCATGACTATTTTCAGAGAGGAGTTGTGGAGCTACAATACATATCTACAGAGGAGCAAGTTGCATACATACTCACCAAGTCATTGGGCAAGGGAAAGTTTGTATTTTTCAGGGACAATCTTGGAGTGGTGAGTAACACTTTCCTTGGTAAGAGGTAGTGTTAAATTTTTAATTAAATAAAGTACCTAGGCAAGTGTTTCTCATCCCTAGGTGCCTAAGGGGTGGGAAAGTGCCTAATGTGAGCCCTAGTCATTTAATTTGTGAGATGCAAATTAAAAGGTGACTTTATGACTTTAGTGAGGGTGAATGAAGAGACATTTAATCTCAACAACTCATCTAATATAATCTCAACCATTGGATTAGAAAACTCCTCACCTACCTCATGAGGTCAATTAGGGTTGGAGAGCACACCCATTGTTGGGTTGTTGGTTCATTGTTTTTTTTTTTAAGTAAGAAGTTTCATATATTAAGTACGTTCTAGAGGCAAAAAGATGTTCCAAATACATATATTGTTCTGCTGTGATGACTGGGCTGCCCCAATAGAGGGGAAACCAGCCCAGTCCTCAGCGTAGTCAACAAATGCATAATTATAAACTATAAAGTAAAAAGTCTGCAACAACATAGATAACCATAAAAAGAAAACCTGTCACAACATCAGACTAAACACCGGACGCATGTCCCAGCCAGGTGGCAGAGAGGTCCCTAGGCCAGGGTTCCTCTTCAACAACTGTTGTGTTGTCACCCCACTGTTCTTCGTCCTGCTTTGTGGCCGCGGCATCTGGGTCATTCCTCACGTTGTCCTCCGCTCCCCTGGTCTCCTTCCCACTTTGCGTCGGTCTCAAGCCTATTGCATTCTCCTTGGCCATATCCTTGCTTGAAGTAGCTGCCCATTGCATAGTAGTATCCTCAGCTTCTTTCACGCTCCTGGTGTCGTTTTCTCTTTTGGCTTCTGCCTCAGAATTCTGCTTGGAGGTTGCTCCTTCCGGGGTTGACAGAACCGCTTTGTGCAGGGAGGTTAGATGTTGTAGGAAGAGTGCCACTTTGTCGTCGGTTAGCTGCAGCCTGAAATGCAAGTCATCCACCCCCTAGTAGAGTTTGAAGACAAGGCCATAGAGGATGGCCACCTTGTCTTTCAGTTGCTCGTTGAAAGTGGAATCAGGAGTGGGGGAGGCAGAATGTCCAGTCTTCCTCGGATGAGAAGGTGGTTCTGCTCCTATATCTCTAGGGAAAGCCGGGCTCGGGAGGCGGACTAGTGCAGTCACCGAAGGAGCGGAGAGGAAGCACAAGGAAGAGATGGGTAGCCGCAGGACCAGCTCTAGATAATTGAAAGTCATGGTCGGCGGGTTGAGGGAAGAAGAGTTGTTGTGCTGGGGCTTCGAGCGGATGGAAGAGTCGGTGGGTGGTGAGGTGCGCGAGGAAGTGGAGGGTCGACGCGGTCTCCAGGGGGATCCCCGCTGTGGCTTCCCTCATAAGCATTTTTTGTGCTTAGGCATGAGTGGCGGAAGGCTATGGTCACCGGGCTGCTTGACAGGAGAAACTGCCGAGGGCCAAAGAACACAGTCATAGGATAGACATGGCTGTGAAGGGAGAAGCCCAACGAGCCACCAACAGCGATAATGAACAGAGTCGAATGAGTGCGCCATAACACAACACAGGAGTCGAGGGGGAGCACTAACAGCCATTCCCGTCGCATTTAGAGTGCTTTAATGCTGCGGGAAGGTGGCATATGGAGGCACGAGTCCATCACATGGCTCCGTGCCCCGTTGGCATATGCCCCACTCGTTCGTTGTTGGTTCATTGTTGAGAGAGCAAGAGAGAGAGCATTTTCGAGAAGCAAGAGAGAAACCATTTCTGAGAGCTAGGGAACGCATTACAAGGAAAATTATTAGCACAAAAATCGAGGCAAGGAGTTCAGCATTTACAGGAGGCCGTACAACATGGATTCCAAGGTTCGTACAGTGTTTTGTATGCATGGAAATCGAGAAATAGAACAACATTAAATTATGTATGTACAGTATAGATTTTATCAGTCCGTACAACCGTACTTTGGAACAGGTTTCGAGGAAGGACATACAGTCATACTCAGGCCGTACCATACAAATTTCGTACAGGTCCATACAGTCCTTTCTTGGCATAGAAATCTAGGCAGGTTGTTGTGTGTTTTTTCTAGAAAGTTTGTCATGGTTTTCAAGGTGTTTGTACATACATTAATGCAACCAGAAAATTGTTGAAGTTGTTGGCATGTATTTCGAGGCATCCGTACAACATGTTGGAGGCACAAAAATCGAGGATTAGACCTGCAATTTATTGCGGAAAATTCTGGAAAGAATTTTGAGTTTGGCTTATTTCTTATGTGAAGAATTGGCATGGTTATCGAGATAAGTTTGTCACTTAAATTTCTGAAGATGAATATGATGTAACAGAATTATCTGAAGCTCCTACATAATAAAATCTCCCTCTCTCACTGGTTTCCTCCTTGTGGGTTTTTCTAGGGTCAAAGTTAGATCAAAAATATCTATGTCAATACTTTCTGAGTTTTATGTGCTGCTGATATTTTATTTCTGCGTTAAAAACGATGTTCAAAATCCTCATGTTTCAGTTCTGAAATTAATTTTTTGTTGTGTATTTAATTTTTGATATAAAACTAGGTTTGGGCATTAAACATTGGCTGAAAATTCAACGATACTGAAACTGGGTTGGGGTCTAAAAATTTTACATGCATTACATATAGAATTGTTTTATGTATTACTTAATTGACTTTATGAACAATATCGGCTCTTTTCCCCTACCATTATTTCACGTTTTGCTAATTACAATCCCCTCGTCTCCCCATATTCATTATCCACTCCATGTTCCTAAAATTTAATTACAGTTAAGAGGAACTCTGTATTGTAACATTTTAAGATCACAAGGATGGATTACAGTGATATGTTCTTTAGTTTACATTACAATTGATTATTTGTTTTCTGTGAGCAGTAATCGTGATCTTTCCCCCCTCATTTTAACATTTTTCACTCAATACAATCTCTCACATATCCCAAAACCTTTGTTAACCCCCTACTAACTGACAACTATTAAAAAATTTATATGGATTGGATTGCATGAGTATGATATGTTGTTGAGACAAATTTTATTTCATATTTTAAAAGAGTTGTCATGTATGGTAGTTAACGAAACTATTTGATAATCAATTATGCATATAGGAATGAGATTTTTCAGTAGAGGTAGCCATGGAAGAGGTAACTGGGGAAGTGGTAATTGGAACAGGGGCCTTAGAAGGCCAATATCCTCCATACACTTTGATGCAAACTCGCAAGAGTTAGGCCAGATATTTCATGATGAGTTTTTTAATTGGATTGGGCAAGGAGTGGTCCAACCTAGGCTTGAAAGACCTCCCTTCCAAGCCACACATGCCCCTGGTTTCCCCGTGCATCCTCATGTCTCATTACATCCTGAAGTTCCTGAGAACAATGGATGGCAAGAGATTTTCCACCCGACAATCTCTCAACATCGTGGCTGGCCTAATTTTTCCTTACCTGTCCCCCCGCCTAACAATCAAACTGTCCAAGATATCTCTATCCACTCACCAGTTCAGTCTTCCTATGCGAGTAAAAGGTTGAAAACTGAGGCCCACCATGCCCCTGACAAAGGAAAAGCCATTGTTGCCCCTTCCTCACCCTCCAATGACTCTGATAATTCTGTGTCCTCCCGCATGCATTTGAGGGGTGATTTATCTCATATGATCAACGAGATTAATCCTAAAGTCTCAGCAAAGCCTAAGGCAAATTCAGAGAGATCAAAAGGTGACAGCAACAACAAGGGAAACATTGCATCTCAGAGTGGGAAATATGGATTTTATGTTTTTATTTATTTATTAATTGTTGAGAACAATTGACTTCTGAAATTTTGGACAACATACTTTTGGATATATGAGTAATATATTTTGAAAATAATTTCAAATATCATTGAGATAAATTGTCAAATATTAATGTGATGATGGGAGTCACGAGGAGGGATGTTTTGTTTAATTAACTAGTTGTGTTATGATTGTTAAAATCTTAAGGGAGTCATAAGGGGTCCCACCTACTAGTTATTATTTATTTAAAAACCCTTATTATGATTTATTACTTTCCCCCCTAACTAAAAAGTTGTTTGAGTTTTAGTTAACTTAACTAATGAAGTAGTTCAACTACTTCAACCAATTCTAATTTGCTTAAAGGCAAAAGAAAAGGGAGGAATAAGAAGAGAATAGAAGGAGAAGCATACTAAAGTTTGCTCGTTGAGTTTTTATTGAGATAATTCAGTTTTCATTCATTCCTTAATTCATTAGAAGCCTAATTATTTTTTATGATAGCAGGGTCCTATTGTAGAAAACAAGATTCAGAGATGAATTACATCTTTTAGACACTTGTTTTTCAGAGGTGTTGATCTATCTTTGATAGTCTATGTAGACCTGTCTATTTGTGAATTAGTTTTCATGACTGACAAAGGCTATTGTGTAGAGTCTAGTGGGCAGCAATCTATGGCAAGTTGATCCAGCTTTTCAAGTTTCATTTTTTATTTTCCGTCAGAAGTTATTTAGTATGTTTTATCGGGGACGTCTAAGTTTGACTTTGGTCCAAAACTTCCCTAGCAAATTTTGTAAAGAGAACAATTATTTGAGGAATTAGAATGAAATAAAGGATTGATTTATGTTTCACCTATTTTTATAATTGACTTGATGTCTTTACTTCTGTCTCTATATTTATTTTCAACATCTGTTATGTTCAGAAAATTACATAAAAAGTAAATTTTTCAGCAAGCTTTTATTTACAAAAAACCATCCTAAGCACTTTTAAACAATACTTGTGAGTTAGGATACTAATTTTGATGTCTATAAACATAGGGTGATATTCCCATGTTTGAGTAAGATCATTTCATATCTTTCCTCAACATGGGGTGGAGAGGGAGAATGAGAGGGAGATAGAGAGGGGGGGTAGATGTAGGATAGAAAGAGAGAGAGGGAAGGAAGGGTGGAAAAATGACTTTTAAGAGCGCATGCACATTGTTAGAGCACATGCGCGCTCCTAAGAATGCGCACACGTTCTTTATGTTGACTTGGTTGGCTGATATTTAGGTTTGGGATGCAAACCTAGTGGTCCGGTTTGCAAATTGATAAAAACCTCAATTTTTGTGGATACCCCTCTATATCTATGTCTTTGACGTTATTTTTATACAGACTAAACAATTAAGTTGTTGATGAAACTATAGGCACAGATAGAGTCTGCTATGCATATTTCAAATATATAATTTAAAAAAAATTAATATTGTTTACTATTTTAATCTATTTTTGTCTTCACATATATCAAAATCCTAAAATACATATCTCTCTTACTTATGCTATAACATGCATATGTTGACTTTGATAATTTAAAAAATATATAAAATTAATATAAAATATAAAATATAAAACATATACCTTATATTTTGTTGGAAAAATAAGATACCATTGTTAGAAAAAAAAATTGATATAGTTATTCACAATCTCTATGAATACAAGTTGTATATTTGAAAAGCTAATTCAATTTCCTACTTTAAAACTACCTTGAATAATCCTTCCAAGTTAACAAATTGTTGTTTTTACAGGTTTGCATTGCCACTATTGCGACTATCATTCCATTGCACATACCCTATCATTTTCAAATTTTTAAAAAGCTTTCAATAAAATCAAAACTACAAAAAAATCTTTAAACCACTTAAAACCTCAAAAAATCTTTAAACGAAGTAAAAACCTCAAAAAAATATATAAATCATTTAAAATAAAATGAATGTCAAAATTTAAATATATATTAACCGATCTAAAATTTTAAAATTAAATGGATGTAAAAATTGAAAAAATCTTTATACCATAGTCAAAACGTCAAAAAAAATTTAAACCAGTTAAAAAAATATTAATGTAAAAATTTAAATATATATTAAACCATCTAAAATTTAAAATGAAATGGATGTAAAAAATTGAAAAAATCTTAATCCATTTAATATAGTAACATGAGAATTGAAACGTCGAAAAACTTAAACCATAAATTACATTTAAATCAAAATTAATTATATTTAAATTCAACAAAATTGGAATTTTCCAAACAATTGTATAACGGTAGGTTAGTTTTATGAAATATTATTTTAAACTTTGTAACTGATAAAGTTCAAATTTTACAATAAAATCGTAATGTTTAAGCGAGATCTTATAATAAAAGAAGGTCGGGTGTACAATAAAATAGTAATGGTTAAGCGAGATCTTATAATAAAAAAAGGCCGGGTGGCAGCGTAGTCCCTGTCAAGGAGGTTAGAAAGAAAATAGTGGAAAATGGGTGGAAATGTAAATGAAACAAAGTGTTCAGTGCAAAATGTATATCACGAAAATGTTGTGTGCAACATGTATATCATGGAAGATGGGGCAAAAGGAAATGAGGGTTGGCAGACAGAGCACCATGCGTTTTTTGAAAGTATATAGCAAACCTAATTTTTTTGAAAGTATATAACAAAGTAAAAAAATTGTTTACAGTGGAAGAATAAATTTGAAAATTTAAATGCATTATCCATATTGACTGGTGAAAGATAAAAATATATGATGAGATACAATTAATAGGAGATGAGAAATATAAAAATTTAAATGCATTTGTGAACATGGGGTATAAGTAAATCACGGTTGCATTGTTGAGCACCATTTATTTTGAAATATATAAAAAAGAAAAGTCTGTAACATATAAAAAAGTAAATGCATTTTCCATACAAACTGGTGAAGGATAAGAATAAAAGTGTAACATATTAAAAATTAAATGCACTTTTCATACATAGTGGTGAAAGATAAGAATAGAGTCTGTAACATATAAAAATTTAAATGCATTTTTATTTGAAATCTATCAAAAAATAAAGTCTGTTACATACTACTGGAAATTTTGAAATATACAAAAAAATTAAAGTCTGTTACATATAAACCATAATTTCAATGCGTTTTCCATGTAGACTGGGATTGGGGATCCCGCAGACCATTAGAGAAATATGTACAAGAAACAGGATTTTGGAAAGAAGATATAGTGCAATAGCTACAAAAGAAAATAAATGGAAAGGTATAAGTGTTTGCCTATACTTCTGTATTTAAAAAACTGGAATAACTGGGTTGATAAACAAAGAAGGATGCAATGAGTAAACTTACAGTGAGGGTACACATGAGTCCTTTGGCTATTTTCTTATGACTATCGTTTCATTGATATCACTGACGACTGCGGTTTGAAGGATGTCCTCCACGACTGATGGAATGATGGCAATTGCCTGTTGCCTTTTGTTGGCGGCCTGTTTCAATTGCCTTTCCAACCATTCTTCAATGTAGCCTCTCATTGGGGCGATGTTGATCTCATTCCAGATTTTTATCTTGAAAGGATCATTTTCTAATTCCCAGAAGTTGATAGAAAGATTAGAGAGAGCCTGATGAATTTCCTCATTCTATATTGCATATTTGACTTGCTAGTTGTGGATGTGAGCTTGATCAAATTGAAGGATGTTATAAAACTTTTGCAGAGAGAAGGTCCTAAACATAGCAACCTGTTTATCGAACTCTTGCATGGTTAAGGGAAAGTAGTTTGCAATTAAGTGGGAGTCTTCGAAGTCGTAGGTTTTCCCGGCTAAGTCTATATTTGAAAGCTTTGTGAATAATATATATTTCTTTGATATGGCTTGTTCACATGACTGAACAATGAGATGCAGGTTCTTTAATTTTTCTTTCCAACATGCATTCAATTGGCCAATGCGGTTTCTGGATGGAAGATCTTCTTCTTTTCTTTTTGTTTCTGTCATATTGTTGAAAATCTTGCCAAAAGGGATGATAGTTTTTGAAAAGAAATTTTCTTCATCTTTCAATGCGGCGTGCAAAAACTCGAGCAAGTTGTGTGCCCTGGTTCCAAGGGAAGTCATGGTTTGTGATATTTTCCATGCTTCGGTAACCAATTCCACTCTTTTTTTGATATTGTTCTCCACATATCCTTTACAATATGCGAGCAGGGTGGAGGATGCTTTTACATTAGGTGCAGGGGTGCCAGGCATGGCTATTGCCAAAGGATCGACAAGCAATGTCATAGGAATGAAAGCATCTTCCAATTCCTTGATTCGTTCCTTCAGTCTGGCATTCTCGGTCGTGATGCCTCCAATCGAATCATGAAGTGCTTCTCCAGTTGCGATGTGAAGTTGACAGATTTGGGATGGCCGCATGTTGGCAACGTCAACTTTTGAATGAGATTTGACCAACTTAGATTTTATTGGAATGTGTGAGTATAACTGTCTTCTTCATACTGTCTTCCATGAGTGCAACATATTTAGTCAAGTATTAAACTTCTTGAATTATGGGCTATTGACATTAAAACTTAATAATTGCATGTCTAGAAACAAGAATAATGATTTTGCTGCAACATTGCACATTGGTATTGCTACGTTCTATCTACATTGCGAATAGAATTTAATGTTGGTTTGAAATTATGTAATCCATTTTTTGTTTGCATAAAAAGCTTGTGGATTCACACAGTACATTGGCATAGAATTGTTACATGTTTCATCTTCGAAAATATAAGCTAAGTAAACACAATATCGAAGTATAAGAGCACCGAACCATGCCAATTAGAATATGCGTTAAACCCATAAAAGAGGCAACAACAAAGAGTCGAAGGCAAATATTTTTTAATAGAAAATCCATTTAAAAATAAGAAAAACACTTAGTATTGTACATCTATCCTTAGAAATTGGACCCAGTTCTCTGGGCCAAAACAATCAAGGTATCTGCAACAAATAGAGGCACGAGATCCACAGTATGCAAGATCTTTTCAATTTTCTCCTCGATGAATCGTCCTATGCTGAAATTCATATTTTTCACAAGCTTCCCCTGAGGAAGAAGATGAAAGTGGTTGGAGGGAAAATGGAAATGTCCTTAGATGAAACCACCTCTGCATAGGCAAAAACAATTCAGTAGCACATCTTGCACGTGCAATTCCAGAGGCTCAAATTAGTCCATTATGGGTAGAAGGAGATGACTAGTAGGAAAATGCCTTGCAGCAGCGAGAGTTTTGGACCCGGTTGTGCAAGATGTTAATCAATAATTTTTTGGCTTGAAATATATCGGTGGCAATGTCAACATATCATTGGTTTACAGTGAAACTCTTATGCCTAGAATGGACTAATTTGGAACTTTGGAATTCCTACTTTCGCACTACAAAGTGACTGTTGTGTTCACCATCGATTTCTTTTTTGAAACTCCTTTTGGTGTTGTCATAACTGCCATCACTGATCCAGGAAGCTCCATTCCTTATGGTTCATTTCAATTTGTGTAGTGTACCTTTTTTCTTACCCAGCGCTTAGAACGCACAATGTAACAATCTATACACACTTGCATTGTATTTACATAACACATATAGTCCAGTATATACTCCACCCCATTTAAAAGTAATCAAACACATTTAAGTCTCAGAGTAAAAACATATAATTTAACTGCTACGATTAAACAATCCATAACATTCCATAATAATTCATATACACAGTGGAGTCATGATAATATATACAGCACAATCATGTGGAAATGTGATAATAACATAATTAAATACTTATCTTGTAGCAGTGGAGAAATCCACCAACCAAATGAAGACCCTCCACGAACCTCCCAGCCATAGACCGCACTGCTCCTCAACTCAACAGTGTGTCACCCCCGAGCTGGGACCGAGCTCCACCCCCAGGCAAGGAATCCTAGGCTAGGCTGAGGTTACAGGGAAAACAACACCGAAATATCTGGAAGGATTCTTCCCAAAGATGCCATCTTACACCCACTATTGCCAGACTCTCATTCCCCACATGCATGTTTCGCCCAGGAGTATACACCTTCACACGCACAGTCCATCAGTGCTAACCTCCCTCTCAGGGTCTCGGCAACAGGCCAGATCAGGAAGTCTCAGAGCCCGTAGCTGGTGCTGGGCACTCTCTGGAAGAAACCACTTCCCAGCAAACTCGTTCACCTGGAAAGAGTTGCTCATAGTCCAACAAGCCTCACGTAGTCCAGAACTGCATGCCACAACAACCATAGGGAAAACAGACACAGGCTTCCCAAGAAATGGTTTAGCAGCCACAGGATATTCTCACGGTCAAGATTTCTGAACAGAGTTTCACGCACAAGCTCACTCAGATTTTCCTGGGCAAACAGAAAATCTTTCCCGAAATTGTCATGGACATTTTGTTCAAGGAATGCACACACTAGTTTTCTCTCACAAATAGACTCCACAACTCTGAACAAGGGTAAATACGCATTCTTCAGCACCCAACACAGGCTTCCTCTTTGTAATAAACATACACGAAGTCTCTTGCAGACTGGCTCCCCCGGCTCCTGCTCAGGGCAGTTGGGTCGATGGAATGCGAGAGATCCCCCCCCCCCACGACTATTCCTTTCTGTTTTATTTGCATGCGTCAGGGTGGACATTTGTCACCCTGGGAACTACATGCGTTCCATCTACCTTCCTCCCTGTACACGCCTTTTCTTTTTGCTAGGAACTTAGGATAAAATAATATGCACATGGATTTTTAGGAAATAATATTAAAATATTATTCCAAGCCTAAGCCCCTAGGCTCCACACTCAGCCCCTTTCCACCTTCTAACCCCTAGTTCCTTGCCCACTCTATGGACGCTCAATCCCCCTTCACTCATTCATCGTGGTCGGTCTGCACCTGGCGGTGTTTATATTTCATTGATTACTCTGCATACATACAAGTACAACAACAGGCTCCTGGCCTTCAAACACATAAGCCTTTCGGCTTATACAAAACTTGGCTCACCAGCCTATAGAACACATTTACAATTCATTATATATATCATGATCTGTAACGGGGCTCAGCCTTGGGGACACTACAATCCCCCTCCCCTTATTTTTGCACTGTCCTCGGTGCAACTTTACATAGCATCTGCAAGTTCTTCAAAATTTTCAAAAAGGTGCGGGTACTTTGCCCGCATAACATCTGCATGCTCCCATGTCGCGTCCTCAAGACCATACTAGGTCCACTAGACCTTTACAAGCTCTATAGCTCGATTCCGGAGCTATTTTCTTTTCCTGTCCAATATGTGTACAGGATGTACTTACAGGACACCTTCTGGTTCCACCTGAATCACAGTGCAATCGATCACATGATTAGCATCAGGTAGATATTTCTTAAGCAGTGAAACATGAAACACATTATGTATATTCATAGATGTAGGTAATGCAAGCATGTATGCAACTGGACCAATCCTTTCCAGGATCTCAAATGGCCCACAAAATCTTGCTGCCAACTTGACACAACTTCCCAGCTTCAGGGAACTCCTGTTAGTTTTCACTTTCAGGAAAACATGGTCACCCACTTTAAATTCTCTATGGGTTTTGTTACTATCAGCGTAACTTTTCTGCCTGTCCCGGGCAGCTTTCAGATTCTGTTTGATTTTTATCATTTGATCTTCCATCTCTTTGAGTAGTTCAGGTCCAACTACTACTCTGTCAGCTGGATTATCCCAGCTCACTGGAGTGTTGCACTTTCTTCCATAAAGTGCTTCGAATGGGCTCATCTTCAGAGATGTATGATACCCATTATTGTAGGCAAATTCTACCAGATGCAGGTAGTCTTCCCACCTTGATGGTTTATCCATCACATACATTCTCAGCATGTCTTCTATTACTCTATTTACTCTCTCTGTATGTCCATCAGACTCAGGATGATACGCTGTACTAAAGTTCAGATTCGTTCAGAATCCTTTGAACAGTCCTTTCCAGAAATTCAAAGTGAATTTCGGGTCCCTATCAGACACAATTGTCTAAGGATTTCCATGCAAGCGTGCAAATTCTTTTAAAAAGATATCAACAACCTCTGCTGCTCTGTGGGTGGTTTTCAGTGGAATAAAATGGGCAGCTTTAGTAAGCTTGTCCACCACCACCATGATTGAATCATGTTGCTTGCTTGTTCTGGGCAATCCTGTGATAAAATCCATTGTTACCACGTCCCATTTCCATTCAGGAATAGGTAAAGGTTGCAGCAACCCTGCTGGGTGCCTACGCTCTGACTTAACCTTCTGGCACTCCATACATCTGGTGATGTATTCAACTATTTCTTTCTTCAAACTCGACCAAAAATAATGGCTTTTGACTGCTACCACAGTCTTCTGATATCAAGGATGTCCAGCATAAGCCACATTATGCATCTCCTTTAGAATTGCCAGCTTCAATTCTCGGTCATTAGGTACATACACTCTGTTTTTATACAGAAGTAAACTATCAGTTCCCAAGGTGTAACTTTCCTGGGTTTGTGGTTTATCATGCTGCTGTAGCTTTGCTACAAGTCTTTTGTACTGCAAATCAACATTTGCAGCTTTAAGAATTCTGTCTTTAATCTCAGTTCTGTACATGCTAATGGCTGTAGCATGTAATTCATGCACTTTTCTGCTGAGTGCATCAGCCACCTCATTTTCTTTCCCTTTGATATGTCTGATATCAAAGTCATATTCACACAGAAATTCCAGCCATCTAATTTGCCTGGCATTTAAGGTTGGCTGATCAAACAAATATTTCAGACCGTTGTGGTCTGTTCTTAATTCAAATTTCTTTCCCATGAGGTAATGTCTCCATTTCCTCAAGGCATGGACGATTGCTGCTAGCTCCAAATCATGGGTGGCATAATTCTTCTCGTGTTCCTTCAACTTCCGGGATTCATAGAAAATTTACAAATCCTTCTTGGCTGAGAACTCCTCCCAGCCCTTCCTTACACGCATCTATGCAAACTACGTAATCCTTGTTTGGATCTGCAATCTTCAGGATTGGGGTACTAGTTAGCAGTTGCTTCAATTGCTAGAAACTACTCTCACATTCTTCAGTCCACTGGAACTTCTTTCCCTTCCTTTGGAAGGAAGTGATAGAATGGGCTATCCTTGAGAATCCTGCTATAAACCTCGTGTAGTAGCCTGCCAGGCCCATAAAAGATCTAACTTCTGTAACATTCCTTGGCGTTGGCCATTCTCGAATGGCCTGTACCTTTTCAGGATCCACAACGATCCCTTCATCAGAGATTATATGTCCCAAGTAATGGATCTGCTTTTGGTAAAAGGAGCACTTACTCAATTTTGCGTATAGCTAGTGTTCTCTCAATACCTGTAGCACCATTCTTAGGTGTTGTTCATGTTCTTCCTCTGTCTTGGAATACACCAAGATATCTTCCAAGAAGACTATGACAAACTTGTCCAGATAATTTCTGAACACTCCATTCATTAAGCACATAAAGACAGCAGGCGCATTGGACAATCCAAACGGCACCACTGTAAACTCATAATGACCGTACCTTGTTCTGAAGACGGTCTTGCTGATGTCTTCTTCCTTTATTCTCACTTGGTGATATCCTGATTGGAGATCTATTTTCAAAAATATTTTCACATCCTTCAACTGATTGAAAAGATCATCAATCCTCGACAGAGGATACTTGTTCTTGATAGTGACCTTATTCAACTGCCGAAAGTCAATGCATAGCCTCAACATCCCATCTTTCTTCTTCACAAATAGGACTGAGGCTCCCCACGGTGACACACTGGGATGAATGTAACCTTTCTTTAGTAGCTCTTCGAGCTGCAGTTGCAACTCTTTCAGCTCTGTTGTGCTCATTCTATAAGGATCCTTCGAAACTGGGGCTGCTCCAGGCATCAGATTTATAGAAAAATTGATGTCCCTCTTCGGAGGTAGTCCAGGCACCTCCTGAAACACAACCTCAAACTCTTTGAGCACCCTATGGTCTTCCAGATTCAAGACCATATTTTGGAATACTTCTTCCATCCGAGCTGCAAATAATTGACAGCCTTTCCGATAACATTTCTTCAGCTACATGGATGAGATTTCTCTAACAGCCACGGCTCTAGGAATTCCTTGGATTGTTACCTGATTTCCCTCTTCGTCCAGACATGTGAATATCTTGTTACGACAATCCAGAAGGGCATGGTGCTGGTCCAACTAGTCCATCCCAATTAAGCAATCATATGAGCCTAAAGGTAGAATGTTCAATTCATCCTTAGTGCTCATTCCTTTCATGTCCACCAAACAGGACTTAACCAATTCGGTGACCTTCCTCTTGGTCCCTGTGGATAAATGCACTAACCAAGACTTCTCATGTTTGCTCTTCGTTAGATGCAAACTTTCCACCACTCTAGGATCTACATAACTATGGCTAGCCCCTGAATCAATCAAAATAACAAGTGATTGGTTGTTGATCATACCTTCCACTTCAATCATGTGCGATTGAAATTCTACTTGCTTATTGTCCAGGGCTGCGTAGATCCTTGGCATTCTGCTGCCCATATCCTCCACTGTTTCAGCTTCCTGAACCGTATCTACAGTTCTTGCCTTACTATTTTTATGGGGACAATCTCTGTACTTGTGGTTTCCTTGATAGCCCCAACACTGAATGGGCGCCTGTCTCTATCTTTGTGGTCTTTCTTCAGTCATTCTCGGCTCTCTAAACAATGGTTGTCCCTGAAGACTGTTTCTAAAAAAGGATGGCTTGTCTCCCTTCTGCCTCTGTTCTTTCTTAACCCTCTTTTGCTCATCCCAAGCTTTCCGAAAGGTAGGCTTTTCTCTTTGCTGTTCATATAGGCATTTCTCCCTTCTTATGGTTTCTTCCATGGTCTTAGGATCATCATATTGAATCTTGTCACCAATGGAAGGTGGTAGTCCACTCAAATACCTCTGAATTTTAACAGCCTCGTCTTTGATGAATGGAACATACTTCAGTAGTTCAAGAAAATTTCGTTCATACTCATCAATGGTCATACTGCCCAACTTGAGTTCAAAGAACTCCTTCATCTTTCTGTCATAGTATCTTTTAGTCAGTTATTTCTTCTCAAAATACCTCTTAAATTCCTTCCAAGTGACCTCTTTCTCTCTGATGTGTTGCACCTGCACGAACTGATCCCACCACATGGATGCTTTTCCCTTCAGTTGGTACATTGCAATTCTTCCTTCTGCATGGGCGAAATAATTCTGCAATTGGAAGTATTTCTTCATGCCAAGAAACCATGTCTCAGCATGTTCCTCCTTATTATGTTCTCCATCGAATGTTAGAGGCTTAATCTTGTTCATCTCTCCTTTCAATTCCTCCCTTCCAGATTTTCGATGTTTTCTGGTAGGGGACGGTCTTGAACTACTGTGTGTCTTGCTTTCAGAATGTCTTTGGGAGCGACTAAGATGTCGACTACCACTCCTTGACCTACTTCTTCTCCCATGGGTTCTGCGACTCCCCGTCATACTTGAGTCTCTTCCTTTCTCAAGTTTCTTCTCTATTCTTTCCAGACTCTTTAAAAATTTTAAGTTTAATGCACCCTGCCGATCCCTGACTTTCATGAGCTTTCGGCTATCATCTCTGTGAGCTTTGGCCTCTCTTTGGAATCCTTCAAGGATTTTCATTATATGTCCTTCCTTATCCATCTCCTTTCCATGCCCATTAGAGTTCGATCCTTCGACTCCCAAGTTAACATCCTTTCCTTCCCGTTCATCTTCTATTTCAGGGGTAAACTGCACTTTTCCCCACTCCATACTCGACGTTGATTAACTAGGGTTCTAGCCTTCATTGAACTCTGCACACGCACTCTGTGCAATTAAATTCAAAATTTGTTAGGCCATTAAACCTTCATGAACAATCCACATTATTTATAAACTAGTTCGGACAAAATAAAAGACATTTCATTTTAAACAAGTTTCTTGAACTGGAAGTATTATGTATCTCTCCCATTTCTTGGGTTTGAGGCAATTTCCAAACAGTTCTGGCACTCGTCAGTCTTCTGCAATATAATGCGCAGATGAATTGAATTTGTCGAGCCTTCGTCTCTTGACAATTCGTCATATTTCATAACCACTGATGTTTAATAAAGTGTTTCAATTTCACGAATTGTTTGAGCTCAGATCCGCTCTGTGTTTTTTGGTGTCTGAAACTTCCATTTCCAACATTTCGGGACTTCAAGTTTCAGGGTTTCGGCCCACGAGGCTTTCAGACCCGCTTTGTTCTCCAAACCCCGACTTCTGAAATTCCGACTCACTCTACCCTATGGGTCCATAGCATAGCTGTTTCCCACTACCATGGTGGCACGTGGCAAGTTCATGCGTCTACGTGGCACAGCTCCCAATTGAAGCTTCGGGTGTCAGGGTTTCGTGATCCCTAATGATGTGAGTTCCTGTCCTCACGAACTCCCGATCCCTGATTTGTCGATGTTCTTTTTTCCTCAGCCCCTCGGCTATGCCGAGGTCCATGTGACCGCCTCTCATAAGACCATAGTCTTTTACTCTTATCAGGGTTTCAGACTTCCCAATGTCCAAATGCACATGTTCTCAGGATTTGTGATTCTTCAAATCTCGACGCATCCCTCACGCATTAGCCCTCCTGGCTTAGCTCCTGGTCCACGTGACCTCTACCTCATGAACGTAGTCAAACCTCTCATCAGGGTTTCGAGGTTCAGAGTTTTACAATGCATGGACTTCTTGTCCCTGCGATTCCCGATATCTCGATGACCCGAATACCGATAGACGACTCCCTTGTCGGGATTTTTCCCGATGACTCCGATATCGCGATTTCCGATTTTACAGAATGGAAAATCTCGCGGCACGTGTCTTCTGTTTTATGGATGGTCTAGATCTATTTCGGATCTTTTGCCCCTAGTCTTGGAGGTTTAACCTTCAGACATCTCCCAACAGATCCTACGGCTGACAGGTTTTCCGGCCAAGATCTAACGGTTCAGACGGTTCCCAACCAATTCGAAATTTCTCATATCACGACTTTCCACATTCCTATGTATTTCAAAAAGGAATTTTAATTCCTACGCACGTTTTCCAAATCCGACGATCGCGAGAGCTCGCTTTCCCTCCCGAACAGATCCTAAGGTTCTAACACCATTGGTGTAGAGACCTGTCTCCCCATGGCCATAGACCACACCATCCTGCGGTTTCATAGCACCGCTATACCTCCTAAGTTCTTAATAAAAACTGGTCAAGTGTCTCCTTGACACTTCGGAGCAAACCAGGGTCCGAAATTGGTCCTCCCGACTCAATTTCCCCTCGCATTCTTAGTCCAAAGACCGCTCCACTGGCCCATATAGGCTCAGTGTCGAAACCTTGTCTCTGATACCAATTTCTAGATGTATGGAGTGTGAGAAGGTTAAGTCAGATCATAGGCACCCAACAGCAGGGTTGCTGCAACCTTTACCTATTCCTGAATGGAAATGGGACGTGGTAACAATGGATTTTATCATATGATTGCCCAGAACAAGCAAGAAGCATGATTCAATCATGGTGGTGGTGGACAAGCTTACTAAAGCTGCCCATTTTATTCCACTGAAAACCACCCACAGAGTAGCAGAGGTTGCTGATATCTTTTTAAAAGAAGTTGTACGCTTGCATGGAATTCCTCAGACAATTGTGTCTGATAGGGACCCGAAATTCACTTCGAATTTCTGGAAAGGACTGTTCAAGGATAAATTCGTGAGTGCGGACATAGACCAATCTCCCCAGATCCACCTGGATCTGGAACAAACTATGACAGAATACTACTCTTTCCCTAGTTCTAAAATATTGAATGGACAAGAGAAAAAGGATGATGTACTTACTTTATGAAAGCTCTCCTTATCTCTGTTGATCC